>JZKD02S1991711.1:9529-24475 GCA_000966675.3 Picea glauca | reverse complement strand
GAGACTATGACCTAGTGGGGGTGCCCAGGCCACTGAGTCTTCTCATCACCTCTCTAAGAGGTGGGGGAAATTACACAATCATACACTGTGGATCCATGCCGTCAAAATATAGCATAGCCACCAGAATACACTGTGGATCTATGCGAAAAATTTCAAATTGAGACGACATAGCCACGAAACATATACAGTGGATCTATGTATCACAAATTATACATACTCCATCACAACCTGGATCACAAAAATGATATCCAGGGTCTTCAATCTCATCGCCCAAAGTACGAATCTAACCAGGTGATTACATGTGTTGAAGTCGAACATGGTAGATACCACTTGATTACCATTCGTTGATGAAACCATTAACAAGTGTGAGGGAAATCATCATTGATTCCAATGAATCCCAAGGTACTATAGTACAATCCATCGAGTGTGAATAAATGAGTTGATGTCGAACATCTGATGGAATCTTTCGAGCATGGGTCAATGATGTAAACCCACTGTCAAAAGCGAGAAAACCTGCCATTGAGGCATGCAAGCTCCAAGGTACCAAATAATTTCTAAGTCTTGATTCCGGATAATGAGTTGAAGTCGACAGAGCAAAACTCGTCACAGGGGGGGCCTAATGTATCCTCCATCAATGACACGAAATGAATAACATATTTTGAAGGTGAAACAGAGTATGATGTGAATTGGACTGGATACAGGGAAGGCCGACATAGATAGAATGGATAACTGCATATGGTCGACTCAATATAGGCTTTAGATGGACTTCTCTTGAACATATGAACGACATGACCAATGATTTGGCAGCATTGACTCAAAGACGACACATGGAATGACTTTGTAATAGATCGAATGAGAGACAAATGGATTTCTCAAACTGGCTTCAAATGATGAATAGAAGGTGTCATGTTCAAGAGCGACACTTACTGCCAATCAATACGAAGATGAAACATATCCCTTTCCCAAATTTTCCCCCACCATTTCTGGTGAGTACCTCTTTATTTTTACGCAAGCTTGAGGAGGATAACATATGCTTGTTGATGTAAGCTCATCCTTCAGATGAGTCCCTCGAAGTATGTTTAATGAACCCTAAGAAGGAGTGGTTCGGTCCCATCACGGGTCTGTCAATGTTTGTTTAACGAGTCCAGAGATAGAAAACTCAAAGTTTTTTCAAGATTATATAGTTTGAAAAAACACTTAAAAGAGAATTCTCTCAGTTGATTTTTTGTAAAATAGTCTGGACGAGACCAAAAAAGAGATAAATTATCGCTCACCAGACGCTTATTTCAAATACTTTATCGACCATGAAAATAGCAAGGTCGCTCGGTGATCTTTTCATGTTTAGAGAGTCTGAAAAGAGCTTAAAGAGGACTCCCGGGGGGTTCCTTTTTCGCATAACCTTGTTGAGCCCAAAAAAGTGATAAAAGTATGCTCAATTGCGTTCTCATGTATTTACGAGAACAAGAACAGACAAAAATGATGCTCGAGGTTTTATGTAAAAACCATAAAAAACAATCAAAATACACGATGGAAAAGAAAAACTGTGTCCATATCCCGATATTTGATCATCAAGGTCATCTCACTTGCAAGAATTACACTCAACATAACATTAGGGATTAGGGTTTAATTGATAAATAATCATAAAAAACCAAAATGATATAGTAAAAGTAAATAAAAGGAGTAAATACTCTTTTTAACCACATCATTTTTACATTTCCACTATTGAGCTAAAAAAACCTCTCTTTTACCCTCCAAGTTCGGCGTTACATTACGGAAGCTATGAGAGATCATTCAGCGAGCCGTCTACGACAGTTAGGTAAGATCTTCCTTCTTAACACTTTAATGGTTTAAATTTGTAATTTCATTGGTTAAATTTGCAGCTTTAAGTTGATTTTTTAAACCCTACATGCACGTTGCCATTCTCGCAGGCAGGCTATACAGGGCCTGTGAGAACAAGGCGTTCTCGCAGGTGAGCCTTAGGCCACCTACGAGGTTCTCGCACTGTGCACATAGGGCACCTGCAAGAACCATAAGGCCCAAAAAAATTTAAAATTTTTAGACAATGAAAAAGATCCAAAGCATGACAAAAATTATTAATCCTCTTATTGTGTTCCTTATGCAGATAATTGGCCATCAACATGGTGCTAGAGTGGCACAAAAGGGAACATGAAGAGGATAATGCAATGGCCGAAAATCATCCACCTACCATAGCTGCTTTGAGAGATTGTGGGCTCTTGAAGTACTTTCGCATCCCGGGCATGAGGGCCCAAGTCAAACTATTAGAGTACCTGGTGCGTATGTGGGACCCTGATCAGTAGATGTTTCATATGGGGGCTCACACACTATCCTTAGACATTGAGGACATTTACTTTTTGACGGGATTGTCCAGGCGCGAGTACTATGTTAGCATGACTGGTAGTAGAGGTGGTGGGCTAAATATGAGTGAGTACTACAATTTATACTGCGTACCCGAGTCTGAGAGAAAGAAAGGAAAAGTGGCTATCTAGGGGGCATAATACTTGACCCTTCGTACTATCCTTTTCACTATAGCTCGGATGGCTGGGAGTTCTTCTCCTCACATGGTGTTGCAGAGTTACTTCCAGTACGCCATCGAGTGTACTGAGACTTGAGTATTCAACTGGGCAGATGTTGTGCTTCGCAGTATCAAAAAGCAATTGACCAAATGTAGGCGAGGTGACCTGAATCACTTCGGGTATGGATCTTTGTTGGTATCCTTCTTCCTTGAGAGGCTTCTCATACTGAGACTGCAGGTTGAGTGGAATATACCGGGTCCTAGGGATATGAGGATGCTGATATGGTTTCAGCTCATGGATCGGCACGTAGCAGGACCGATCGTCAAGTATGATGATATTTTCTTTGACTGGTTTCAAACCCAAATGTTTATGGTTGATGACTACGCTTATGCCGAGTTGGATTTTCGAGAAGATCCATATTTATCACTGCCAGAGGATACTCAGTGGGGTGACCTTGGAAAGAAGTACATGCATTTTTTCTTTTTAAATGTTTTTGAATTTTTATCATATTCAAATGTTTTTGTTTTATATGTTCATCCAAAGACTAATACAAAATCATATTTTGATAACATAGATGTTGGACCGTACAGACCTCCCTTCACTTCTCCCATCCAGCAGTGAGGAGAGGTAGCGACAACACCACAGTATGTTGAGGATTATCAAATAGTGGAACAGAATCTAGAGGGACTGACTGCAGACATTCCAGACATGGATCTAGAAGAGGTTCCAAGACGCGATTAGCATCATATTGTAGGGGTATCAACATCTATGAGTCGACTGCTCCGTAGGGTTGCTAGAGCAATCGTTTTTTACCGTGAACGTCATCCATGATGTCACATTGTAGAAGCTATAAGCTTCAATTTTTGATATTTTGGTCTTCAGACAAAATTTTTGTAAAAAACTCTTTTGATCGTTATATATGCAGACAGCTTCTACTGGTTTACTTTATAATGTGTGAATTTCAATGTGTTTGATTTATAAATGATTCAAATGTCTATCCAATACATAATTAGCCAATGCATCTGTTAATGTATTTAGACATCTAGGAATATGTTGATATTCATTTATGATCGGAGAAACCACAGTATAGTCATTATATTATCGACATTTCGGATCTAGATCAGGATCCATATAAGGACTATATTGTGGTTTCTCTGATCATAAATGAAAATCCCACCCACAGCAATCTCACTCATCAAATATGTTGATATTCAATATGATCAAAATAACATTCCAAGAGGCGAATTCGCAAATACACCCGTAACAAAGTAAGACTTCAAATAGAGTAGATATTACTTAACTGTAGTACTAAAAGCTACGAGTCAAGTCGCACAACCAAATGACGAATTTCGAGAGAAATAGAATCAACTAATAATTCAATAACAGTTCTATACTCTGTAATGTTGTTGGTCGCACGGTCGATACATACACCTCGTAAAGATACAAGTTTGTTTGTTGGGTCATAGATTTCCCACGTAGCGGAAGCAAGGTTCTGAGTACTACGGCTAGCACCATCAGCGAAGCCAATATAGGGTAGCGAAGACTCCGACATCTGGAAATCAAACACAACGTCACATAAGGGCAGAGACCAGATAACGACAAAAGAAAGCTATAGTAACACACACAAAGTATGATACATTAAAATACAAGTACTTGTGCACAAATGATTTATGCATAGTACTTCTTCAAGTACAACCCATTCCTAGGTACACTCAAAGGGATACCATCGTAATCTACCAGCTCATATGCTCCTTTTTCCAAAACTTGGTGAACAATATAAGGACATCGCCACATGGGTTCAAATTTTCTAGCTCCTAACACATCTCGATCTTGTTCATAGAGAAGAACAAGATCACCTTCGGAGAAAACACGAGGCTTGACATGCTTGTCATATTGGGCCTTAACATGTTTTTACTGGGCTTCTATTACTAGAGTGGCATCATGTCGAGTTTCGTCTAATCGCATTAGATACAATAGACATTATTCTTCAGCAGAAGTGTTGGGTAGGATTTCAACAGCTAGCTTCAGAGAAGGTATCTCGCATTCTATAGGAAGAATGGCTTCCACACCATAGACTAACCGAAAAGGCGTAAACCCAGTAGCAGATTTGACAGATGTCCGGTATGCCCACAATGTCGAAAACAACATTGTGTGCCAACTTGTTTTATGAATTCCTATCATTCGTCGAAGCATAGTTATAAGAACTTTGTTGATCACTTTGACTTGACCATCATCTTGTGGATAATAGGGCGTTGAGTTATCATGGCGAAGACCCAACTTTTTCATAAGTTCAAACATCATAAAATTCCTAAAGTGGCTACCGTGATCAGTGACGATAGCTTGGGGAATACCAAAACGAGCTATGACGTGATTAAAAAGAAACAACACTATGATCTTTCCAGTATTATCGAATGTCGGAATCGCCTCAGCCCATTTTGTAAAGTAATCAACAGCTACAATGATGTAACCATGCCCCCCGGCCGAGTGAGGGTGACATGTCATGAAATCGATGCCCCATTTCACAAAAGGACCAACTGAGACCACAGGATGAAGAGGAGCAGGATGTGACAGAATTTTTTGATTGTAAGTCTGGCAGGCATGGCATTTCTGAACAACAATAATGCAGTCATGAAACAAAGAAGGCCAAAAATTCCCTGTGCGTAAGATCTTCTGGGCAGTAGCATACCCATACATATGACCACCACATGCTCTGGAATGGAAATCATTCAGAGCTTTCTCGGCTTCGTCGAATGTTAAACAACATCGAAAAATAGAGTCAATTCCCCGACGGTAAAGAGTATCCCCGAGGATAATGTATTGACGAGCTTGATAGCGTATGCGACGTCGTTCCGTACTAGACAAATCAGGCCGGAAAGTCTAGGTTTGGATATATATAATGATATCCCCATACCAAAGATCATCAGTGCTAATAAGGAAAAAAGATTCATCGGGTAATGAATCTACTGCTACATTTTTCGTTGCAGAATGAGGAAAATCACATATCAACTCAGCAAAAACTAAGGATTTCTTAGACTTGGCGCAATCGAATTCCAAATCAAACTCTTGGAGTATGACAATCCATTTGGAGTATTTTCCCCCTAGCAATTGACGTGTCAAAATATGTTGCATAGGGTTGCAATGAGAAATCACCGTAGTCTTGCGTGAGAGGATATAGTGCCAGAAGCATTGGACTGCTTGAACGGCAGCCAAGGCCAGTTTTTCGACATATTGATACTTGATTTCAGTTGGTGTGAGACTTCGACTCAAGTAGTAAACAACATGTTCGTCATGCGCATCATCCTCTTGAACGAGAACCATGCCAATAGTGTACTTTGAGGTAGCAAGATAAAGGAAATAATCACGACTGTAATCGGGAGGAAAGAGAAGCGGAGCTCGCGTGAGGGAAAAATTTAAAGATTCAAAAGAATTGTTGGAAATGGTATCCCAGACGAACTCTGAATCTTTCTTTAGCAGCCGCATAAAACCACGAGTGATCTCGACATAATTAGGGATAAAATGACGAAGAAAGTTTGCTTTCCCCTGCAAACTTTGCAACTGGCGTAATGTAGAAGGAGGAGGGAGATTAAGAATCGCCTCAACCTTAATAGGATCCACCCAGATCCCTTGACGCGAAACGATAAAACCTAGAAGATGGCCAGATTCCATGCAAAAAATGCATTTATGAGGATTTCAACGTATATGATAGAACCGACAGTGAACGAAAATGGCTTGGAGGTGGGTAGGGTGATCGACTCTGTGCATAGAATGAGCGGGTAAATCATCCAAATAGGGTTGAACGATATGCTTAATATCATGAAAAGCATAAGACATAGCATGTTGAAACGTCACGCCAGCATTCTTAAGACCGAAAGGAAGTTTCCTATAGGCAAAAGTACCCCAAGGACAAATAAAAGAAGTCTTATGTTGATCCTCAGGAGCAATGTTAATTTGATTATAGCCGGATAAACCATCCATGAGAGAGAATATTTCACTTCCAGCACAATCATCGACAATATAATCGACGAAGGGGGTAGGAAAGTTGTCTTTGGGACAAGCTTTGTTAATATCCCTATAATCAACACAAAAACGAATATTGCCTCCTTTCTTGTCAATCGGGACAGGATTGGAAACCCATTCGGTAAGAGCCACTAGATAAATAAAGCCATCTTTCAAAAGTTTTTCAACTTCGAGCTTGATAACAGTTGCTTTGCGTGGGTGAACTGGACAAAGGTGTTTCTATACAGGTTTAGCTCTGGGGTATGTCTTTATCTCATGTACAACAATTGCAAGGTTGATACCTGGCATCTCTTCATAGCTCTAGGTGAAGATGTCACGAAATTCTTTGAATAGAGACGTATAGGTGACTATTTCGTCAACAGAACACGAAGCACCAATATGGACATTCTCAACAATCCCAGGTTTAATGGATATGTCAATGGGAATCGTGGGCAAGATATTACTTAAGTTCCCTTCAGAAAACACATCGTGTGTAGTCACGGGAACCGTCGAGATGACAAAAAGGGTCGACAAAGTCGAAATCCGTTGGTAGTTCTCAAGAGTATGTTGCTCCAGAAAAAGTATGGAACGATGATGTCCATCATCCCAAGGGGTGTCCTCCATGATGGACATGATCATCTCATCAGTGGGAAAAATAACATGAAAAGGATCGGGAGACAACTCATCAAGAGAGGAGGTAGAAGGTGTTGTCGATTGAATGCCCTGATAGGCAAATTCAACCAGACTTAACGACATTGCCTCATCGAAATGAAGATGATCTCCAGGGTCAGGGACAATCCAAGGGTCATGTGACACAGGAAGTTCGTGAGTCATGGTGGAGATCATATTGATAGAAGCAACTGACGAGCATGGAACATTGGGTAGTGGAATGGGAAAAGTACCCATTAATGAGGAATCCTTTAAAAGGCCTACACCTACGTTCTCATAACCCGATGGGGTTTTAGCAATAAACGACACGTTGCCAGTATGGGTATCATAATTGAAGAAGGCAAGTTGGTCAAAGGTAACAACATTTCCTTGATGAGGGAAACGTACTGCATGAAAAAGTGTTGACACAACGGCACGCATGGAATCGATCCAGCTGCGGCCAAGTAGAATATTATAATCAATGGGAGCGTCAAAGACTTCCACTTCGACTTGGACCATTTTACCTTCTAACATGATGGGAAACTAAGGGAGAACACCGTAGGGATTAAAACCAGAGCCATTGAAGGCTTTAAGAGTGTTCTGGGATTCATTCAAAGAAGGAGAGCCAATGGCTTTCCAACAAGAAAGAGACATAACACAAGTCGAGGCACCCTCGTCGATAAGAGTTCGGAAAATGTTTTTGTCGAAAATAACAACCTGGATTTGAAACGCAAGTTGAGGGGGTAACCTTGGAATGTGATCTTCCAAGTCAAATACTATCAAATTCGTATCTGTCGGGTCAATTCCACCTATAGATTTCAACAGTGCCTTTTGTTGTGCAGGACAAGACTGAAGGACTTCAAGGGCTAACATCATTGAAGGTGCCTGGGCTAGATCTTCAACAATACTGTAGTTCTAGGCCGCACGAGCATGAGGATTGAAATCCAATTTCCTAATGACACCTTTTGGGGGTGGTCGCAGAACTGTATCAAGGCTCGGCCATTCGAGATGAAGAGGACCGTTAGTAGGTGGAGTTGCGGGAGATGGTTGTACCAAAGCAGGAGGTAAATCGTCAACCTTCTCCTTAGATGGAGTATAATCTTTGGCTCTAGTCATGAGTGCAACATTGTTTTTCTTAGAATCACCAGTACACATCAAAACATATGATGTCATAGAAGAGGAGGGTTGGTCGTGAAGGACCAACTGAGCCTGTTGTTGAGACGGGAAGGGTTGGGACAAGACAGCCAGTGTAGGTGGCTTCGGGGTTCCCTGAAGGAACTCAGTAACCTCGGCATGTCGTGGAAAATCCTTCGTGTAGTGATCGTCACCACAGATAAGGCAAGGGTAGTGGGGTTTTCTCTTATCCCAATCTTCAACAGGAGTGGTTTTATTTTACTCTGCTTGATTATTATTTTTTCCCTCCTTATTCTTGTCTCTCCCCTTTTTAGATTTGTTTTTACTGGCTAGGGTAGATTGAACAGCATTTACCTCAGAAGTTTTGCCGGTGGGAGCGGCAGGAGATGGAGCATGTTGAACATTAGAAGAAGAATATTTAGGGGTTGTGCTTGAAACAAAATGTGATTGGGATTGGGCCGTACCAGTCACACCGTCAACTGCATGTGAGGCAGCTGGAGAAGTTGAAGTGCTGGAAGTACCAGAACGAGGTAATTCAGGTAATAAATCATAAAGTGTTCCTGTTTGTGAATAAATGAGATCAAGATACTGAGAATGACTTATAGCCTGCTCCTCTGTGACAATGCCACCCATGGCAATGTCCTTACCAATTTCGTTCACAAAGGATTTTGTAAACCATTTGGCCAGTAACTGATCGGGGAGTTCAAGTTTGATGAGACATCGTCTCCTTTTCCACTCATGGATATGATCCGATATATGAGTGCCTTTAGTCTATTTGAAAGAAGTCAAAATCTCAGTTTCGGTATCATAACGGATCGGTAACTGGTAATGCGTAAGGAAAGCCATAGCTAGTGTGTTGAAGTCAGAGAAGAAACCTCATGGCAATTCAATATACTGCTTCGCGGCAGAACCGTTAAGGGTTCGTTGAAAAAGACATAAAAAAATAGAGTCATCCATCAACGAGTTGGATGAACACCATAGGTGAAAAGTCATAACGTGATTATTCGGGTCCTCTCCCACTTTGTCGTCAAATTTAGGAATGTCCGATGGAAGCTTGGCTGGAATAACAGGCCATTGGGGAGAGTGATGAATAGGATCATTTAAAATCCAAGACAAATCCAAAGTATCAAGAAAAGGTAACTGTCGATTCACCTGCGGGTACTGATGGATTTGGGGTAGAAGCCCTGTCGACAAACCATTAGGACCGTAAGAAGTCTGCCCATAATGGGAAGACCTAGGCAGATTCTATGGTGGTTGGAGAGGATACTAGTTCCAGGGATTGTAACCTTGAGTTTGAGCAGGGACCTGAGTTTGAGCATTCTGACCCTGACCCCAAATAGGATTGGGTATACCTGGATATGGTTGGACTATAGTAGGGACAAACAACTGCTACCCGCCAGTCATTTGAGGAGGATTTTGTATCATCTGATTCCAATACTGGGCCAAAGAGGGAGGTATATTTTTTCCAAAAGGTGGGGTTAGTCCCCCTATCGTAGGTGGATTTCCAACCGGAAGTTGTGTCCCAATCGAAGGTTGTGTAGTAATTGGAATGTGTCTGTTAAGAGGAAGTTGAATCGTACCACCTTGTCCACCAACGGGAATCTAAAAGTTGGGTGTAATGGATAGCATAGTGCCACTAGGATTAGGATTTCCAGAAGGAAATTGAGGGAGTGTCGAAATAAAACTGAGAATAGGTTTCCTAGGAAAACAAGGATGACCTGGAGAACCGGATGGAGTTTGCGGAGGTGTTGGAACAGAAGCATTCAACAAAGCATTCAAAGCATGGTATCCGGGTGGTAGAGTCAGAGTGACATTGGGCATTCGCTATGTGTTTATAGGAGCAAGACCAGCTGCAGTGAACCCGGTTGAGACACTCGTAGTATTCGCGAGATGGGCCATTTCGGCAGGGACAGTAAAGTGATAAGTGGTAGTCAATGGTACAATCTCTATCTCAGAAAACACTAGAGGGTTGATTTCAGAGACCACAGGTGAACCAGGACCAAAAAGGGTCCTTTGGAAATCACCTGTAGACCAAAAAGGATCTTGGCCTTCTATGCCGGGAAAAGGCCCAACGGGTGATCCAGAAGAAGTAACAACTAATTCTCCGGAAGAATTCAGTTGTCTAAAAGGGCGCTGGGAATCACTGGGAAGTCGAAAATCCTCTTGAGTATTTGTAATTCGAAAACGTTCGAGAGAGTCAGTTTGTTCCACTTGTGGTGTGGTGATGACTGTGGCTTCACTTGGCCCAGGAAAGCCCTCTGGTGTTCCTATAGGCAAGGGTTGAGAACCGTCCAGATGCTCTGGAGATAAACCTTGCATTCTATGTGAACGACATGTTGGAGCTATTGTAAATGAGTGACAAACTTCGCAAATAAAAATCCTATGGTCAACTTCGAGAAACAAACAACAGGCGCTAATAAACAAAATCTAGGAGGTAATCACCAGGCAAACAAGACCTTCTAATTTCGAAGCCACTAGTTGGTGATGAAATCCAACGTCCCAACAATGAGATGAGAAGGGGCGGGGCTAGGGTGGAAAAGTTACGATGACGACCTTCTTAAAAGACTTACACCCTGGTGCAAGCTCCGACACATAATCGTGGGTATACCCTCCAAGGAGCCCGAGTGAGTTTGGTCAACATCAATTCCAGGTACCGAGAAGACTTTCCCCTCCACAGTCACCTCGGGTAAGAAACTAGAGATATAGGCCACTAAGGTCACCACCAACAACAATAAATCCTAGGGGGACAGTCGACACTCCGATCCACACGCAAGGGCAGGGTATCTAGCCCGAAATCAACTCAAAAGGCTTCCACTCATCATTGTGGGTATACCTCCGAGTGATCCCCTTAATATGTGCAATCTCTACACTAATACCAGCAAAGTAAGGTGAGTAACTCTGCAAATACCAATGCGATCTCGTGCTTAACCCTTGTGTGAGAAGGGCTTCCCAGGACAAGATGTTGCAAATGTAATTTACACTCCCTAACACAAGATGTTATTGTCTGTTTTATGCTTTTGGAGAGTGTATCTCTCTTCCTACTCCAAAGCGCTAGCCTAGCTAAATGTTGGTGTAAAAGAGCCCTAGAAAAGAGTTACTACATAAATTTTATGATTACGCAGTGTTATTAAGAGCTGTTGTTTACTCAAAGGTAACAGAAATGAAACTTGTGTTGTGTGACTCTGACCCAATAATGAAAGGATGAGAATGAAATATATCACTTTTCGTTCAATGAATCCTATGTATGGGAGAGAGAGAAATTTTTCCAGATCAACCTTGAACTACAAATGAAAATTTTCCTTTCAAATGACAACAATCACTTATTAAATGACAATTCTCTATTGTGTCTTTTTCAAATACTTCAACAATCTCAATAATTTGATTTTCAATTTTTTTTTAAATGAGAAGAATTTTTTGAAAGAAAAACGTGTTGTTCACTTTTCAAAAAGGACCCGCACTATAACAGCGAGAGTACATAAAATCAAAAAACAAAATGAACAAGCAATAATAAACACCCAATCCACTCTTTCAATGAAAGCAAAAATAAAGAGCAAACCAATGTAGTCTTTTCAAATGCAAAAGAAAATGATCCTTCAAATCGAAAGCAAATGATAAAAACCAACAAAACTTAACTTTCAACCAATCACTGGATCTTAACTAATCAAACACACTCAGATTCTGAAGTCAGAGTGAATGGTTTTACCAAGAAAATCCAAGAAACGAAAGTCAAGCCACAAGTGACAAGAAAAGCCTTGAAACCCTAAGACTGTTCATGCACATAAACAAAGACAAGAAAGATACCAATCAGAGGTCCAAGAAACTCATAAGAGGCAATCAAACTGATCTAGGCAGTTGGAAATACCAAAACTCAAATCCAAACTTTTGAAAAATGGTGTTCGCAGGCAGGCAATATAAAACAGTGCGAGAATCACTGATTCTCACAAGTGACCCTTGAGCAAGGTGCGAGAACCTCGCACTGAAACCTAAAGGCAGAGTGCAAACTCTACCTATTCTTGCAGGCTACAATGAAGTACAGTGCGAGAATGCCTGAACATAATCAAAAATGAAGAAAAATGAAGAAAAATTTAAAAAGGCTTCTGGACCCAGAAGGTCTATCAGGATATCCTGAAGACTCAGAGACTGATAGGACAGGAGAAGAGTGAAACCAGAGAAAATGGCCACAGAAAAATACCAAAAGCCACAAATAAAATGGGATTATCCCCTAGTGGAGTTTCCAATTTTGTTATTGGATAAATCTGTAAGTGCAGACACAAACCGATCTCCCTAGATCCACCTGGATCTAGAACAAAGCAAGACAGAACATGACTCTTTCCCTATATTTTAACTATTGAATTAAATAGGAGGCAAGAACAAAGAACATACCTTATGATCACTTCCTTTGGTCTTTGTTTCTCCCACTTCGCTCCAGTGCTCTCATATAGTCAAGACCAAAACAATACAAACCAACCAAAGTGAAGAAAGCACAATCTATTCAACAGTCAATCTATGTATATGATCAAAGAGTTATACAATAAAGTGGAAATAGCTTTATGGGAAAGGGACATATTATTGTATCATATTAATGGAAAGTAAAGATTACAACCTGAGCCTTGATGTTGCAAACTTTCTTTCGATGGCCCTTGGCTCTGACACACACACTTGCTCACTTGCATGAAGAAGATCAACTTTTTTGGATGAACTTGCTGGAGTCTTCTAGCCGTTGTAGCATCAGTCCTTCACACAATTCTTTCACCAATTCTCCAATGAATCTTACTTAACCTTCTTGCTTAACATTTTCCATGAGAATTCACTCAATATATAGGAGAGAATGAATTGATTACTTGGATAATAATGATCCCAAAATATCAGGGAATCCAGTACTAGGATAACCATTCGAATTCCATCTCATCCTTCTAGAAGATTCCCTTCTAGAAGCATCAAGAATTCATCTTTTTCCTTTCTTTAGAAAGAGTTCGCACCCTAGTAGTTCAACACAATGTGAACTTCTCGCACCCTGGCTTAAGGCAGCCTACGAGAATCATTCATTCTCATAGGCAAATATACTAGCAGCCTGCGAACCTCCTTCAAAAATGATATTTCTAGAAAGAGAAGAAAGTAACTTTTCTCAGGAGAAAGTTCTTATGAAGAGCCTAAGTACACCATCATCAATACATCATCATCATGACCAAAATCATGGGTAACAAACTTGAAGAAGAAGTCTACATTAAAAAACCAGAAGGATTTTAGCTGTCAGAGAATAGAGATTATGTGTGTAAATTGAAGAAAGACTTGTATGGTATAAAACAGGCTCTTAGAGCATGGTACTCTAGATTGGATAAATATCTATTGCAGGCAGGGTTTAGAAAAGGAAGTGAAAACAACAACCTCTACATCAAGGTAACTCATGCTAGTATTTTATTAATTGAAGTTTATGTTGATGATATTATTTTTGGAAGCAATGATGAGAGGTTAAGCCACAAATTTGCAAAGGATATGTAGAATGAATTTGAAATGTCATTACTTGGAGAACTATCCTTCTTTCTGGGTCTTCAGATATGTCAAATCAATCAAATAATTTTTATTTCTCAAACTAAGTATATCAGAGAAATGATAAAGAAGTTCGGAATGGAAGATTGTGTTGGCCCTTTATCAAGTTTTGGGAGATTCTTGGTCATAGTGACCTATTTTGGGACTTCGATAGCCTGTCGAAGGAGGAGCGCAAGATGAAGAAGAGATCAAGGGATCTTGTCCCACTTTGGGTCCTTTTTGGGTTTTGGGGGGATAATGCAACAGGATTGGGATGTTGGCCCATGGGTTTTACCCATGTTTAGGCCTATTTTGTAAAGTATAAATAGAAGGCTAGGCAATGTAGAAAGAACTAGTAGGCCGGTAAGCTAAGTGATAAAGGATAAGTTCTAGTGTGGATTGTAAGGGATTTGTGCATTCTGTGTAAGAATTGCAGAGATGAGTACAATTCCTTGTGCGAGACTATAGAAGGCTTTGTGTTGTAATGCAAGGAAGAAAGATCTAGCGGGCTATGCAGATATTCTGTCCTGTGCGGAGGAAGGGTTTTGAGGCTCTGTGCTTGTAACCGATTGACTAAAGACTATAAAGAAGAAGAGTTGGTGGACGTATCCCCAGGGAGGGGGTGAACCATGTAAATCATGTGTTACATGTTATTTTCTAAGTGATTTGTGATTTACATGTTATTTTCTAAGTGCTTGGATGTATTTAGATAAACCTACTTATGCTTTGTGCTTATTAGATGTGAGAATGTTAGATCTAATCTATATGGTTATATTTAGTGCTTGGTCTACTCAATATGATCTATTTTCCATGCTAAGTGCTTGAATACAGTAGATTAGTGTGAGTACTATGAAGCTCTATTCTATTAGCGAAGTAGATATTGCTTTCATATTGAGGAACTAGAGATGTTGAGTGCTTTATTAAGTGTTAGAATTAAAGATATGTGTCCCAGCTAAGGTTGCAAACACCTGAGTCTTGCAACCACCCCTACTTCTACCTTGGGTGAGACTTCATCTACTTCGTAGGTGTTGCTAAAAGGGTCGGTAGTTAGGGATTTGTTGGTGCGTCATTGTAGCATTGAACCCTGGGTTTTCCCTTGTGCCAACAA
>JZKD02S1991700.1:35700-54519 GCA_000966675.3 Picea glauca | reverse complement strand
TCCAATACTAAGCACATTCCATTCAAGTATCACTTTCTACGGGAATAGGTTGCAGAAAAGAACATCCGAGTTGAGTATGTGGGCACAAAAGAACAAGTGGCAGGCATATTTACAAAACCACTTCAATGGGAAGCCTTTGAATATCTTCGTGAAAAACTTGGAGTTATTTCTACTATGCTTTTTGAATTCTTATTTTATATGTCTTAGATGTACACAAGGAAGCACCATAAGAGGACAGTCTGTCAGGGGGAGAATCCCCAGATGGAAAGATACCTTTGCCATTGATGACAAAGGGGGAGAGATTTATCAGATTTAGAGGACAGAGGCATGGTTTCAAGGGGAGCATGAGTGATATGATTTCAGTGTTGCATCAGAGTGTTTCCATCAATGCCAAAGGGGGAGATTGTTGATTAAGTTTGTTGTCATTGATGTCAACCCTTGAAGAAAGACCCGTAGAAAAAAGGTTTGGGTAATGGACCCAATAGTGTTTGATGTAAATATGACTCATTATTGTTTTTTCATGGTTTATAAGANATGTTGTACACAGGTTCTTTGGATGAAACAAAC
The DNA here is from genome assembly GCA_000966675.3 of Picea glauca. NCBI lineage: Eukaryota > Viridiplantae > Streptophyta > Pinopsida > Pinales > Pinaceae > Picea > Picea glauca. Next base: position 53,952 of record JZKD02S1991700.1, on the reverse strand, counting down.
TTTGACAGATATACAGGTTGAGTATGATGAGCCCATTCCAATATATTGTGATAATACAAGTGTCATTAGTATCTCAAAAAAATCAGTGATGCACTCCAAGACTAACCACATTCCAATCAAGTATCACTTTCTACGGGAACAGGTTGCAGAAAAGAACATCAGAGTTGAGTATGTGGGAACAAAAGAACAAGTGGCAGACATCTTTAAAAAACCACTTCCACGGGAAGCCTTTGAACATCTTCGCCAAAGACTTGGAGTTATTTCTACTCCAAAAATGAATGCTTTTTGAATGCTTATCTTATATGTCTTAGATGTACACGAGGAAACACCATAAGAGGATAGTCTGTCACGGGGAGCAACCCCAGATGGAAAGATACCTTTTCCATTGATGACAAAGGGGGAGAGATTTATCAGATGCAGAGCACAAAGGCATCGTTTCAGGGGGAGCATGAGTGATATGATTTCAGTGATGCATCAGAGTGTTTCCATCAATGCCAAAGGGGGAGATTGTTGATTAAGGTTGGTTGTCATTGATGTCAACCCTTGAACAAAGACCTGTAGCACAAAGGTTTGGGTAATGGACCCAATAGTGTTTGATGTAAATATGAATCATTATTGCTTTGTCATGGTTTATAAGAGGTAAATATGGATGAACTCCAAAGTGGTCCCCTTATGGTGAAAGCCCTCACAGGAAGACGCTTTGTGGAGTAAGAGAACCCATGCTTAATTGTGGAATAAAGAGATGAAGGAAAGTGAATTTGTCAGGGAAAATATCCTAGATGGATAGTTCTTGTCAAGTCATTTCTGGTGGTATGTGGAATGTCACATAATTCCTCACGGTTAGAGAGTTATGGCCATGAGAAGTTGGAGACCCCAGGTTTGGGTAATGGACCCAAGTTTGTTTGATGCGTAACTGTATGAGTTATGATATATTTTGAGATAATACTATTCTATATGAATAGTACATGTTATGACATTTTTAGTGGTATGTAGAACATCACACAACTCCTCACGGTTTGAGAGTTATGGCCTTACGAAGTTGGAGGACCCTCATATGTCATCTAGAAGCCCCAAAAGGTCAAAGTAATAAATGTGGTTTAAGAGATTTTAAAAGGTAAATAATAAAGTGAAGTGATGAATGTATTATAATTCAAATTAAATACAAAATAAATTGTTTCAATAATAATTTTAATGGAGAAATTAGAAGTGGACCCAACCATAAAATAAGGAAAGTGGGGCCAAGTGACCTAGAAGATGTTTTTAARGAAGCTACTTGGAGAGTATAAATAAGAGGCAAGGCTCTCTCATTTGAATCAAACTTGAGAGTATTGAATATCTATAGGTTTATAAGGTTTAAAAATAATATCTAAGCCGAAATGCTGAGGAAATTGAAGAAAAGAAGGTCAAAATGCAAGGAAGCATAAATTCTTTTGATGGTGCTTTCTAAGGTATGTTATTTTCAGATCATCTCACCATTTTTGCTATAAATTTTTTTCTATAATGATTCAGATCCTGAAATTTCTATGAAAGCGAGAAAACATATCCAAGTATCTGTGGTTAAAAATTCATCTTGTGGGTCGTTGTATTTTGGGAGTTACTCTCTGTGGAAAATAGGGTTTGTGGCCAGTCCTGAAACTTGTCAAAATCAGGTGTTTCGGGTAAACACGTCATAACTTATTCATAAGAGATACAGATTCCGTGAGATGAAATGTGTTGGTTAGGGTACAATATCTAGTATTCTTTGTAATAGGTTCATATCATTTCATCAAATAGTTTGTGCGGGGCACGCTCTACAAGGTTTCTCTCTAGAATAAGCCAAAATGCAGAAAGGTTTGTCATTTTTGCTATAACTCCTTTTCTGAGAGGTTTCAAGTAGTGCCACTTGGATGAATTGCATAAAACACACTAAAGGACATTGTGTATCAGTTTCAAAGATTTATACATTACAGGTTCAAAGTTATGATTAGTTCAAGTTAGGGTTGTTGACTAATCCAAAACTAGGCACGTGAGACTAAATAAAAGTTTTATGAAAATGCTAGTATCTTGTTTTTAAAGTTAAGGAAGATTTGCAAGAATGTGATCATATACACCAGGTCTATTACAAAGCTACAAATCATATTTGGATGATAAAATTGATGAGTTCTTTTGGTTGTGGCACATGTTGAGTACATGGTTGAGACAAGTAGTTAATGAGTTGACACATACATGAAGTGTATAGTTGATGATTGTTGGTCACTATAATTGCTTAATTGATTCAAACAATCAAGTGATACATAAATTGTCAACCCAGGGAAGTCTGTTTATTTCAAATATAACCACACACTATATATGCTCAATTCCAAAAGCAACTTAGAGTTGTAGTAAAGAAACTTATACTAATCACACTTGCTTTGAATGAACTGGAGTTCTGATTTAAATCACAGGAAAGCAACCTACCTATTACAGATCTTAAAGATTAATCTAATAATCCTGGATTACATTAAAATAACACTTGCAACAGGAAAGAACAACTATTCTGCAACCAGAGAACAGGACCCTTACTCTCAAACAGAGACTTCAGTATTTTATTTCTGATTAACACTCTCTCATGAAAATAGTAATGAAGAGAAAGTTAACTCTATCTAGCAGAGAACAAGGCCATCTAATTCCTTCCTTTCTAAGCAGGAACCTTAAGCCCTATCCCTGATTAGCACACTTGTGAAAATAACTAAGATCTATAGAGAACTGGACCTCCTGATTCCTTCATTTCTGAGCAGGAACCCTTAACCCAGTTTCTGGCTAGCACCCTTGCAGAAGTAATTGGAATCTACAGAGAACAGGATGTTTTGATCCCTTCCTGTCTGAGCAGGAACCCTTAACCCAGTCTCTGGCTAGCACACTTGCAGAAGTAATTGGAATCTACAAAGAACAGGATGTTCTGATCCCTTCCTCTCTGAGCAGGAACCCTTAACCCAGTCTTTGGCTAGCACACTTGCAGAAGTAATTGAAATCTACAGAGAACAAGATATTCTGATTCCTTCCTTTCTGAGTAGGAACCCTTAACCCAATCTCTGGCTAGCCTCATAAAATCATCACACAAGATTGCTAATAAAAAGAATTATGAATTTCATTCAATAAACTAAGATAGAGTTCAGTAGTGTTTCAGCAAAGCGAAATTCATTAAAAGTAGTGTTTCAACAAACAAAATTTAATCAAAGCATAAACAAAGATTGTACTAACACACTTCTAAAACTAATGGGTGATTCTTGTGAAGAACGTGGGCCCTCCCTTCTCACAAGATTCCCCTGAAATGAGAAAGCTAGAGAAGGATACTCAAAGCAGTCTTTTATTCATATGTCAAAATATCACATTACAATATGGACATGAAGTACATCCCTCTCTCTGAAGATTCTCAATACATAAAACTTGGATCCCTCGAATGATGATTTCCTCTTATTTAAAGAGGGAACCCCTTCGATACAATAAATTACAATGTGTATCTGAATCCNTAGAAGTGGACCCAACCATAAAATAAGGAAAGTGGGGCCAAGTGACCTAGAAGATGTTTTTAAAGAAGCTACTTGGAGAGTATAAATAAGAGGCAAGGCTCTCTCATTTGAATCAAACTTGAGAGTATTGAATATCTATAGGTTTATAAGGTTTAAAAATAATATCTAAGCCGAAATGCTGAGGAAATTGAAGAAAAGAAGGTCAAAATGCAAGGAAGCATAAATTCTTTTGATGGTGCTTTCTAAGGTATGTTATTTTCAGATCATCTCACCATTTTTGCTATAAATTTTTTTCTATAATGATTCAGATCCTGAAATTTCTATGAAAGCGAGAAAACATATCCAAGTATCTGTGGTTAAAAATTCATCTTGTGGGTCGTTGTATTTTGGGAGTTACTCTCTGTGGAAAATAGGGTTTGTGGCCAGTCCTGAAACTTGTCAAAATCAGGTGTTTCGGGTAAACACGTCATAACTTATTCATAAGAGATACAGATTCCGTGAGATGAAATGTGTTGGTTAGGGTACAATATCTAGTATTCTTTGTAATAGGTTCATATCATTTCATCAAATAGTTTGTGCGGGGCACGCTCTACAAGGTTTCTCTCTAGAATAAGCCAAAATGCAGAAAGGTTTGTCATTTTTGCTATAACTCCTTTTCTGAGAGGTTTCAAGTAGTGCCACTTGGATGAATTGCATAAAACACACTAAAGGACATTGTGTATCAGTTTCAAATCTTTATACATTACAGGTTCAAAGTTATGATTAGTTCAAGTTAGGGTTGTTGACTAATCCAAAACTAGGCACGTGAGACTAAATAAAAGTTTTATGAAAATGCTAATATCTTGTTTTTAAAGTTAAGGAAGATTTGCAGGAATGTGATCATATACACCAGGTCTATTACAAAGCTACAAATCATATTTGGATGATAAAATTGATGAGTGCTTTTGGTTGTGGCACATGTTGAGTACATGGTTGAGACAAGTAGTTAATGAGTTGACACATACATGAAGTGTATAGTTGATGATTGTTGGTCACTATAATTTCTTAATTGATTCAAACAATCAAGTGATACATAAATTGTCAACCCAGGGAAGTCTGTTTATTTCAAAGATAACCACACACTATATATGCTCAATTCCAAAAGCAACTTAGAGTTGTAGTAAAGAAACTTATACTAATCACACTTGCTTTGAATGAACTGGAGTTCTGATTTAAATCACAGGAAAGCAACCTACCTATTACAGATCTTAAAGATTAATCTAATAATCCTGGATTACATTAAAATAACACTTGCAACAGGAAAGAACAACTATTCTGCAACCAGAGAACAGGACCCTTACTCTCAAACAGAGACTTCACTATTTTATTTCTGATTAACACTCTCTCATGAAAATAGTAATGAAGAGAAAGTTAACTCTATCTAGCTGAGAACAAGGCCATCTAATTCCTTCCTTTCTAAGAAGGAACCTTAAGCCCTATCCCTGATTAGCACACTTGTGAAAATAACTAAGATCTATAGAGAACTGGACCTCCTGATTCCTTCATTTCTGAGCAGGAACCCTTAACCCAGTTTATGGATAGCACCCTTGCAGAAGTAATTGGAATCTACAGAGAACAGGATGTTTTGATCCCTTCCTCTCTGAGCAGGAACCCTTAACCCAGTCTCTGGCTAGCACACTTGCAGAAGTAATTGGAATCTACAAAGAATAGGATGTTCTGATCCCTTCCTCTCTGAGCAGGAACCCTTAACCCAGTCTTTGGCTAGCACACTTGCAGAAGTAATTGAAATCTACAGAGAACAAGATATTCTGATTCCTTCCTTTCTGAGTAGGAACCCTTAACCCAATCTCTAGCTACCCTCATAAAATCATCACACAAGATTGCTAATAAAAAGAATTATGAATTTCATTCAATAAACTAAGATAGAGTTCAGTAGTGTTTCAACAAAGCGAAATTCATTAAAAGTAGTGTTTCAACAAAAAAAAGTTAATCAAAGCATAAACAAAGATTGTACTAACACACTTCTAAAACTAATGGGTGATTCTTGTGAATAACGTGGGCCCTCCCTTCTCACAAGATTCCCCTGAAATGAGAAAGCTAGAGAAGGATACTCAAAGCAGTCTTTTATTTATATGTCAAAATATCACATTACAATATGGAAATGAAGTACGTCCCTCTCTCTGAAGATTCTCAATACATAAAACTTGGATCCCTCGAATGATGATTTCCTCTTATTTAAAGAGGGAACCCCTTCGATACAATAAATTACAATGTGTATCTGAATCCTATCTTTAGTCAGATCTACTTTCTAAACAAGCATAGGAAGTCCTAGTCTCGCGCAATAGAATGCTATTACAAGAGATGAATGAGGTATTGCTGTTACGGCTGGTGTAACAACTTCTTCTCGTTGCTGCTGATTCTGTTTCAGCATCGCAATTCGCGGGCTGTTTCAACCACGTGAATTGTGCTCTTGACTGTGTCAACATTGTGTAGGAGCGACGGTTAGTGCTTTGTTGACCACTGACTGTAATGACTTCCTTTGTGTTTCAACATCATCGGTCCTGGCAGTTTCCTCTGTGTTTCAACATCTGCAACTCTGGATTGTGTAACAACTCCGTATTTCAGCATCCGTGACTCCGAACTTTGTAACGACTCTGTGTTTCAGGATCTGTGACCTCGGACTGTATAACAGCTCTGTGTTTCAGCATCTGCGACCTCGGACTGTATAACAGCTCTGTGTTTCAGCATCAGTTCTGTGTTTCAGCAACAACGACCTTGGACAATTCTATGTTTCAGCAATAGGCCGCAAATGCTAATCTGCAGTTTTGAACACTTATGCATTTCTAATCAATGGTCATGTATGAGAGTGATGTAAAATATTATGCAAAACAGATTAAACATATAGTAATGAGAAGGGACGTTGTATACCTTTGGGATGATCAGATAAAGTGATAGTATGAGTCTAAATATGGGTGATCAAGAGTATAATAGTGGCAACAAGTATAGGCAAAAAGGTACATTGTGTGGTCCTAACAATGATGTTGGTAAATATTGATGATTCATAGTTTATGAGTAGTTGACACATGATTGGAACATACTTGGTACATGGTTGGATGCACTTGGTTATGGTACAGGTTGATTATAGGTTGGTGCATGGTTGATGCACTTGTTTATGGTACAGTTTGATTACAGGTTGGTGCATGGTTGATGCAATTGTTTATTGTACAGGTTGATTACAGGTCGGTGCATGATTGATGCACTTGTTTATGGTACATGTTGATTACAGGTTGATTACAAGTTGAGGTACAGGTTGATGCATGGTTCATACTTATTCTTACAGGTTTATAGCAGTATATCTCACAGTGATAGTGTGACAATGGTTCCATCATTCTACTTCTACTTCAGGGTGGCAGGACGGGGCAAGGACATGTGGTTGTAGCCACCTTCTGGTTGTAGCTGGTGAACATTGGGGGTTGTAGCCTCCTTCTAGTTGTAGCCATAGATTTGGGGAGTTGGAGCTTCCCTCAGGTTGTAGCCTGAGAAACTAGGAGGTTGGAGCCTCCTTCCAGTTGCAGCTGAAAACAAAGGAAGTTGGTGCTTCCAATGAATGTAATTCTGCAAGACACATAAGAAAAAGCATTCTGTGGTTTTCTCCCGATTTGGGTTTCCACGTAAAACACTGGTGTACTATGCATGTGTGTGATTGTTTTTTTATTACTGCTCATTATTGGATAATAATTCTACATTGATATAACATTTGAAGAAAAAGGATTATAATTACATTATTATTGATTCACCCCTCCTCTCAGTAATCCAACAAAAATGTTGGTAAATGGTCATCAACTAAAGAAATTTTGGATAAGTTACATAATATCTATTCTTCACCCATCACAGAGTCAAATAATTTCAAAGAAGTTGCAGGTATAGATCAAGAGGAAAGATGTTCATCATGTCAGATAGATTCAAAGAAGAAGAGTACATAATCAACAAAAGTATGTTGTTTTTCTTTAATTGTGAAAAACCCAGACATCTTGAAATTGAATTCCTTGAAGGTAATGAGACAGAAAAGTCTATTGAAATAGAAGACAATTATGAAGAAGAACTGATTAGTGCTTTAGATGAACTAAAGAAAGAAAGATACGAAAACAAGCCACTTAAGAAAGAATTGATGAAGCAAAAGAAAAGTGTTCAAGGTTCCAAAGAAGCTCAATAAGTCATCAAGAATTTAATATCTCAACTAGAAGAGGCTAGAATAATTGAAGAAACTATAGAATATCCAAAGTAGTGTTTAGAAGCCAACATAGCAGCACAAAAGGAAGAATAAAAAAAGAGAGAGAAGATATTGATAGATCATCTCAAGGAAATAACCGATGACTTAAAACAAATTGAGGAAGAGTTTGGTCAAGAAGAGAGAAGATTCAAAGAAGAAATAATTACATTGAAAATCCAACTTGAAGAAGAAAAGAGAACAAAATAAGTCACGAAGTCTCAAATAATGAAGAAAGAAAAAGAGGTTAAGAAGCTTGAAGAACAAGTTGTCACACTAAGAGTCAAAGTCATCAAGCTCAACAAGAACATTGAAGAGGCATAAACATCCACATCAACAATAGATAATGGAGAGAAGCATTCTAGGTTGCCATAAAAGAAGAATGAAGAAAAGAGAAAAAGTTATGCAGAATTAATTAAAGGTTCTATGAAGAAGGAAGAGTGCAAGCCACAAAGAAGCCTCAGTCATGATCATGATCAGTCAAGGTAGGAATTCAGGAGGACTACACTACAAAGAAGATCATTCACTCCGAGGTATGTAAATTTCTTTTATGGTCATTCTTTTAATTGTACTAACTTTGGACATAAGGTTGAAGATTACAGGGCTTATGAAAGAAATGTTCAAGCAAGAGATGCTTATATGGCCCCACATAATATTGAATGTTACAAATGCCAAAACTATGTTCATATACCCAAAATTTTTAGAAGTGTAATAGTGCCATCCACGAAGAAAAAAACATATATTAGATACATCAAGATTTGGAAAAGAAAAGAACAAGAAGAAAAGCAAGTGAATAGAGAATAATAGACTCCAGAAATTACAAGACTTGCCATAGTTTGAGAAAGACAAAAAAGCAAAAGAAGAATAGGTTTCAAGAACCATATTGTCATAATTCACAACAGAGAAAGATCATAATAAAGAGAAGGTGAACAAAGACCAGGTCCCAGAGATCGCAAGATTGACAATAATACGAGATGAAGAAAAATCTATAAAGAAAATGAAAGATGTCAGATACAGAAAGGTTTGGATAAGAAATGAAAGAAAAGAAGAGTAGGTAAATAAGGAACATGTTCAAGAGATTGTACTTTCAAGAATTATAGAACGAGATCAATCCATAAGAAGAAAGGGAAAAGTAGGAGTTTAGAGAGATGATGAGTCTATAGACGAAGATGGAGACTACTTTGGGAAGGTATTCTTTTGATCCATCTGGCTTTGAGACTCCCAATATTATGAATGTTGAATAGGGGGAGTCTAGAAAGAATCTCTATAGATTAGAGAGCATCTTTTGAGTAGTTTGAAGTATGATGTTGCATATGTTTGATAGAGACAACTTCAGAGTGGTTCGATAGAATAAGTACAGTATGATATATTGATCAATTGCAACAATAGAGACTTCATGATAGTATAGTGATTGATGGGTCTACATTGTGGACAGTTGAGTAACATAGTCATGGAAAATATGGATAGAGATGGATTCATAAGAACACTTAGTAGGTTTGGATAGATATATGATAGTGGATGAGAGTATGGATTCAAATATTGGTTCATAGATTGGTTCATAGATAAAGGAACATTATCATAATGGATGATAATGACACATGAATATTTAAATTCTTATTCTTGATTTTTTTTCATATATGTTAGTTTATTACACAAGGAAGTACCTATGGACAATAACTCCAAAAGGCAACAACTACATGAAGACTTATATTGTTCTACACATCATCTTGCAGAGAATTCAAAGGAAGAGATTTAGATACATGGAGAGAGAGTTATAGGTTTGGAGAGAGCATAGAGGCATGATTCCAAGGGGAGTGATGGTAAGAGGGGGAGCATGAGCATCATGAATTCAATATTGCATTAGAGTGATACCCTTTTTCAAAGAGGGAGAGACTCTTCAAATGCAAGGAGAGAGAGTAATTAGAGGCTTACAAACATAGAGAAATATCAAAGGAATCTAGATAATGGGAGAATCCCAAAGGAAAAAGCAGATAGGGGGAGTATCCCTAAGAAGAGTTCAGTCAAGGGGGAACAACCCCAAGGAGAGATACCATTTTCCATTGATGTCAAAGGGGGAGAGATATAAACATTGATGAGGAGTATGAGCATGAATGTTATCATGACTAAGTGTCATCATCAATGTTGGTGTTGCCATCAATGACAAAGGGGGATATTGTCAGACAATTGGTTTAGATTGATAGAAAGTTGGTTTGGATTGTTGATTTTCATTGTTGTCAACCCTTGGAGAGTGATATTGTAGATCGATTTCAACCCTTAGAGATTGATATCAACCCTTGAGTATGTCTGGTAGCTCCAAAGGTATGGGTAAGGAACCCACATTTGGTTGAGGTACAAAGCTATGAATATCAGTATATTTACATGTAAGACTATTCTATATTGATAGTACATGTCATGATGTTTCCGGTGATATGTGGAACATAACATAACTCCTCACGGTTAGAGATTTATGGTCATGTGAAGTTGGAGATCCCTCATGAGTTATCTAGAAGCCCCTAGAAGGTCAAAGAAGTCAAATTACTCTAGAAACTCCTAGAAGAGGTTGACTAGTCAAATTGATGATAACTAGGAGTTAATCATGGGTAAAGTTGTTGCATTAAGAAAACAATTATAGTTGTGATTTTGTTAATTATGGTAAAGTGGTTGCAAAAAAGGATTATTTAAATAATAAAGTGGTTACAATAAGAAGTGGCATGTTTACTATTTATGGATAAGTCAAAGTGGTTATGAAAGAAATTAATTAAATAATAAATTTAGTTGCAACTATAAGTGGAGAACTTACTATTTGTGGATAAAGTGGTTGTAAGTGGACAAGTGGTTAGAAGTGGGTTATCCCTAAAAGAAGGAAGTTGGGTAAAGTGAGTTAGAAGATAACCCCTTGAGGAAGCTACTCAGAGAGTATAAATAAGAGAGAAAGGGTCTCCTATTTGCACCTATTTTTGAATATAATTGAATATCCATTTATGAAAGGTTATTTGGTAGGTATTATTGATAGATCAAATTTGCAGCAACAAATTCGTGGCAGAAAAATCCCGGTTGTAGAATCGCGGAAATAAAATTGTGGAAGAAAAATCACAGCAACAATATCGCGACAATACACGCATGGCTACATAAACAGATCCATAATAGATCCACAACTACAAGAAGAAAAATGTATGATTTTCATATGTGTAGTGTTGAATCTATGAATCTGGTTGAGGGTTTTCCTAGTAAATATGTTGGATACCCTCTTGGAAGTTTAGGGCTTGTTGTAGAATGGTTTTGAGGTAGATCTATTGAAGTATATTGCCGGTGCATGTCTGAATCATATTGGTATATCTTATGGTACATTGTGAGAGGATTCTATTAGTGGTCTTGATATATGATTGGTACACAGTTGAGGATACATAACAATGCGGTTTTGGCACATGATTTGATGTGAGGGTTTATGGTATTTGGTTATGGATAGTGTGATGTATTTCTAGAAATATTTTGATGGTTATATTGGTATATTTACTTGGTATATGATTGAGATACATGTTGGCACAGATAGTTGATGAGTGGCACATACATGAGGTGTATGGTATGGTGATGTTGGTACATCTTGATGAGTCATAGTTTGATCTATAGTTGTTGCGTGATTGGTACATATTTGATACATTGTTAGAGTAACTTGCTAGTAGTATTGTTGGCACATGGTTTATGAATAATGTGGCATATATGAATTGGTATACCTTTAGAAGAACATATTAATTGTGATACATCTTGTTGATGTTTGTAAGTAGTCTTGGTTGAAGCACATATTGGTGATATTGTGCATATGGTTGAGAGTTTTCTCGGTGATTGATCTTGGTGAATAGATCTGATGGGTTGATGAGACAAGTTGATGTGAAAGGTTGTGTTGTGCATAGTTGATGCACTTGTGTTGGTATAGATTGTTGGTATAGGTTGTTTGGTGCAGGTTGATTGGTATAGGTTGTTGGTACAGGTTGATAGTGATGGGTTGATAGTGGAAGTGTTTGATTTAGTGACAAGTTGTCTACATTTGGCATTTACATTTCAGGGTAGTTGGATGGGGCAAAGAAAGGGGGTTGTAGCCTCTTTCTGATTGGTGTCGAAGAATTAGGGAGTTGGATATTCCTTCAGGTTGGAGCTTGAGAACTAGGTGGTTGTAGCCACCTTCTGGTTGTAGTCAAAGAACATAGGAGGTTGTAGCCTCCTTCTAGTTGTATCCAAAGAATTGGGGAGTTGGAGCTTCCCTCTAGTTGTAGCCTAAGAAACTAGGGGGTTGGAGACTCCTTCTAGTTGGAGCTAGAGAATTGGAAGTTTGTTCTTTCTTAAATGTAATTCTTAAAGAAATATAAGAAAAAAATTTCGTGGTTTTCTCCCGCATTGGGTTTCCACGTAAAATAATGGTGTATTGTGCATTGTGTGGATGTGTCTATTATGTTTTTATTATGCACTGATGGATGTTAATGTTATAGGGTGCAATAATATATTAATGATGAACTGATGAACATTGTTGAATAAGTTAAAGGAATATACATTATGGTTAAAAATGATTAATAAATGGTATAAATTTCTCATTATTTATTCACCCCCCTCTCAGTAATCCAACAATTGGTATCAGAGAAAGGGTCCTTCAAGAGACAATTCAACCACTGGAAGGAGATCATGGAATATACTGAGAATGGAGTACCACTGTTTAATGGTAAAAATGGTATAAAGTATGATATGTGGAGCATAAGGACGAGAACCTTTTTAGTGGCACAGGGATATGATATTTGGTATTCAGTTGTGACAAAATGCAGTGCTACAAAGAAATAAAAGAATGTAGAGAAGAAGGAATTAAAGAAGAATAACAAAATAACAATGGATTTCATCTGGGAAGGATTACCTGATCTTATAAGAGAAAAGGTTGGTAAATGTTCATCAACTAAAGTACTTTGGGATAAGTTACATAATATCTATTCTTCACCAATCATAGAGTCAAAGAATGTCAAAGAAGATGTAGGTATAGATAAAGAGGAAAGATGTCCACCATGTCAGACAGATTCAAAATAAGAAGAGTACATAATCAACAAAATTATGTTGTTTTTATTTAAATGTGAAAAATGTGGACATCTTGAAATTGAATTCCACGAAGGTAATGAGACATAAAATCCAATTGAAATAGAAGACAATTATGAAGCATAATTGATCAGTTCTTTAGATGAACTAAAGAAATAAAGAGAAGAAAACAAGCCACTTAAGAAATAATTGATGAAGCAAAAGAAAAGTGTTCAAGGTTCTGAAGAAGCTCAACAAGTCATCAATAATTTAAGAGCTCAAATAGAAGAGGCTAGAATATGAAGAAACTCTAGAATATCAAAAACAATGTTTAGAATCCAACATAGCAACACAAAAGGAAGAAGTAGAAAAGAGAGAAAATGTATTGACATATCATCTCAAGGACAACATCAATGACTTAAACCAGATTGAGGAAGAGTTTGGTCAAGAAGAAAGAAGACTTAAAGAATAAATAATTACTTTGAAAATCCAACTTGAAGAAGCAAAGAGAACAAAAGAAGTCATGAAGTCTCAGATAATGAAGAAAGAAGAAGAGGTTGAGAATATTGAAGAACAAATTTCCTCACTAAGAGTCAAATTTGCCAAGCTCAAAAAGAACAATGAAGAGACAAAAACATCCACATCAACAACAAAGATTGAAGAGAAACATTCTAGGTTGCCAGAAAAGAAGAATGAAGAAAAGAGAAAACTTTATGCAGAAGTCATTAAAGGTTATATGAAGAAGGAAGAGTGCAAGCCACAAAGAATCCTTAGTCATGATCATGATCAATCAAGGTAGGAATTTAGAAGGACTACACCACAAAGAAGATCATTCACTCACATATATGCAAATTTATTTTTTGGTCATTGTTTTTATTGTACTAACTTTGGACATAAGGTTGTAGATTGCAAGGCTTATGAAAGAAATGTTTATGTGGCCCCACATAATATTGAATGCTACAAATGCCACAACTATGGTCATATATCCTGAAATTGTAGAATCGTAATAGTTCCATCCATGAAGGACAAAACATATATTAGATACATCAAGATTTGAAAAATAAAAGAACAAGAAGAAAAGCAAGTGAATAGAGAATAAGAGACTCCATAAATTACAAGACTTGTCATAGTTTGAGAAAGACAACGAAGGCAAGAAAAATAAGAACATGTTTCAAGAACCATATTGTCAAAATTTGTAATAGAGAAATAACATAATAAAGAGCAGGTGAACAAATATCAGGTCCTAGAGATTGCAAGATAGACAATAATACGAAATGAATACACATATACAAAAAAAAAGGAATATGTTAGATACATAAAGGTTTGGAGAAGAAATGAAATAAAATAAGAGCAGGTAAGTAAGGAATAGGTTCAAGAGATTGTACTTTCAGGAATTACAAAACAATATCAATCCATAGGAAGAAAGTGAAAAGTCATAGTTCAGAGAGATGATGAGTCTACATACGAAGATGGAGACTACATCGGGAAGGTATTCTTCTGATCCATCTAGCTTGGAGACTCCCAATATTATGAATGTTGAACATGGGGAGTCTAGAAAACAACTCTATAGATTAGAGATTATATTTCAAGTAGTTTGAAGTATGATGTTGCAGATGTTTGATAGAGATAGATTCAAAGTGTTTCGATATAAGAAGTACAATATGACATATGGATCAATTGCAACATAGAATAATTCATGATAGTACAATGACAGATGGATCAACATTGTCGACAGTTGAGTAGCAGAGTCATGGAAAGTATGGATAGAGATGGATTCGTAAGAACACTTAACAGGTTTGGACATATATATGATAGTGGATGAGATCATGGATTCAGAGACCGGATCATAGATTGGCTTAGAGATAAAAGAACATTATCATAATGGATGATAATTCCACATGAATATTTAAATGCCTATTCTTGAATGTTTTTCATATATGTTAGTTGATTACACAAGGAATCACCAATGGATAATAACTCCAAAAGGCATCAGGTACATGAAGACTTATATTTTTATACATGACATCTTGTAGAGGAGTCAAAGGAAGAGATTCATATACATGGAGAGAGAGTTAGAGGTTTGGAGAGAGCATAAAGGCATGATTACAGGGGGAGTGATGGTCACAGGGGGAGCATGAGCATCATGAATTTAGTATTTCATCAGAGTGATACCCTTTTCCAAAGAGGGAGAGGTTCTTCAAATTCATGGGGAGAGAGTAATTAGAGGGTTAGAAACACATACAAATATCAAAGGAATCTAGATAAGGGTAGAAGCCCAAAGGACAATGCAGACATGGGGAACAACCCTAAGAAGAGTTTAGTCAAGGGGGAGTATCCCCAAGGAGAGATACCCTTTTCCATTAATTTCAAAGGGGGAGAGATAGAAACATTGATGAGGAGTATGAGCATGGATGTTATCATGACTAAGTGTTTCCATCAATTTTGGTGTTTCCATCAATGCCAAAGGGGGACATTGTCAGACAATTGGTTTAGATTGATGGACAGTTGGTTTGGATTGTTGGTTGTCATTTATTTCAACCCTTGAAGAGTGATATTGTAGATTTATGTCAAACCTTAGAGATTGATGCCAAACCTTGAGTATGTAAAATAGCTCCAAAGGTATGGGTAAGGAACCCAAGTTTGGTTGAGGTATAAATGTATTAATATCAATGTATTTGTAGATAAGACTATTCTAGATGGATATTACATGTCATGTCGTTTCCGGTGATATGCATAACGTCACATAAATCCTCATGGTTTGATATTTATGGCCATGTGAAGTTGAAGATCCGTCACGAGTTATCTAGAAGCCCCTAGAAGGTCAAAGAAGTCAAATTACTCTAGAAAATCCTAGAAGAAGTTGACTAGTCAAATTGATGGTAACTAGAAGTTAATTATGGGTAAAGTTGTTGCATTAAGAAAATAATTGAAGTTGTGATCTTGTTAATTATGGTAAAGTGGTTACAAAGAGAAATTATTTAAATAATAAAGTGGTTACAACAATAAGTGGTGAGTTTACTATTTATGGATAAGTCAAAGTGGTTGCAAAAGAAATTATTTAAATAATAAAGTTAGTTGCAACTAGAAGTGGAGAACTCACTGTTTGTGGATAAAGTGGTTGTAAGTGGACAAGTGGTTAGAAGTGGGTTAGCCCTAAAAGAAGGAAGTTGGGTAAAGTGAGTTAGAAGATAACCCCTTGAGGAAGCTACTTGGAGAGTATAACTAAGAGAGCAATGGTATCCTATTTGCACCTATTTTTGAATATAATTGAATATCCATTTTTGAAAGGTTATTTGGTAGGTATTATTGATAGATCAAATTTTGTGGAAGCAAAATCACGGAAGAAAAATAGCGGCTATAGAATCAGGGCAACAAAATCATGACAACGAAATCGTGGAAACAAAATCACGACAACAAAACCAAGACAACAGAACCGAGACAGCAAAATCGCAGAAACAAAATCGCAACAACAAAATCACGGAAACAGAATCACGGTTACATAAACAGATCCATAATAGACACACAAATATAAGAATAAAAATGTACGATTTTCATATGTGTAGTGTTGAATCTATGAATCTGGTTGAGGGTTTTTCTTGTAAATATGTTGGATGCCCTCTTGGAAGTTTAGGGATTGTTGTAGAATGGTTTTGAGGCAGATCTATTGAAGTATATTGTTGGTGCATGTCTGAGTCTTATTGGTATATCTTATGGTACATTGTGAGAGGATTTTTTTAGTGGTCTTGATATATGATTGATACACAATTGAGGCTACATAAGAGTGAGGTTTTGGCACATGATTTGATGTGAGCGTTTATGGTATTTGGTTATGGATAGTGTGATGTATTGCTAAAGAAATATTTATTTTTATATTGGTATATGTCTTTGCTATATGATTTAGATACATGTTGGGACATATAGTTGATGAGTGGAACATACATGAGATGTATGGTATGGCGATGTTGGTACATCTTGATGAGTCATAGTTTGATCTATAGTTGATGTGTGATTGGTACAGATTTGGTACATTGTTAGAGACACTTACTAGTAGTATTGTTGGCACATGGTTTATGGATGATGTGGCATATATGACTTGGTATAATTTTAGAAGCACATCTTGATTGTGATACATCTTGCTGATGTTTGTAAGTAGTCTTGGTTGATGCACATATTGGTGATATTGTTCATATGGTTGAGAGTTGTCTAGGTGATTGATCTTGGTGAATAGATATGATGGGTTGATGATATTGATGAGACGAGTTTTTGTGATAGGTTTTTTTGTGCATAGTTGATGCACTTGTGTTGGTACATATTTTTGGTATAGGTTGTTATAGGTTGTTGGTACAGGTTGTTTGGTGTAGGTTGATTGGTACATGTTGTGATAGGTTGTTGGTACAAGTTGAATATGTTAGTGTTTGATTAAGTGACAGGTTGTCTACATTTGGCATTTATATTTCAAGGCAGTTGGACAGGGAAAGGAAAGGCAGTTGTAGCCTCCTTCTGGTTGGTGCTAGAGAATCAAGGAGTTGGAGCTTCCTTCAGAGTTGAGCCTAAGAACTAGGTATTTGTATCCACCTTCTGGTTGTATCTGAAGAGCATAGGGGGTTGTAGCGAGAGAATTGGGGAGTTGGAGCTTCCCTCAAGTTATAGCCTGAGAAACTAGGGCTTTGGAGCCTCCTTCCAGTTGGAGTTGGAGAATTGGAAGTTGGTGATTCCTTGAATGTAATTATTGAAGACATATAAGAAAAACATTCCATTTTTTTCTCCCACATTGTGTTTCCATGTAAAATACTGATGTATTGTGCATTGTGTGGATGTGTCTAGTATTGTTTATTATGCACTGATGGATGCTAATGTTATATGATGCAATGGAATATTAATGATGAAATTATGAACATTTTTGAATAATTTAAAGGAATACACATTGTGGTTAAAAAGGATTAATAAGTGGTATAAATTGCTCATTATTGATTCACCCCCCTCTCAGTAATCAAACATGAACATGTTCTCTTTCAAGTCTCCATTCAAGAAAGTAGTCTTCACATCCATTTGATGAATTTTACATCCATTTTGTGCTGCTATGGAAAATAGAGTATGGATGGTAGCCCATTTTGTTTTGGGGGAAAAATTCTCCTAATAATCAACACCTTATTTTTGTGAAAATCCTTTTTCCATGAGCCTTGCTTTGTGCTTGTCAAGTGAGCCATATGATATGTACTTGTTCTTAAATACTAACTTGGAACTAATCAATTTGGTTCCATATGGGGGTCCACCAAATTCCATGTCCCATTTTTTATGAGAGCATTGGAAGTTTTAAACCTATGAAGTAAAGAAATGCATATAGATTCTTAAGCAAAACAAAATTTAATCAATGGGTCATACACATAGTACACAAAGATTTTTTACTGGAAACCCTCAACTGGGGAAAACCTCTCTTATATTCATTATATC
>JZKD02S1991689.1:0-39508 GCA_000966675.3 Picea glauca | reverse complement strand
ACAATGTGTACTATGCCCAAGGAATCTATAATAGAGAGTCTCTTTCTACTCTCGTTGTAGAAAAATCATAGTATCCTCAAGACTTGTTGCAATAAAAATTGTGTATGATTGTAATTCTTCCACATTTACATATATCTTCATTGTGGTTACATGTATATTATAGAGACATGAAAACGTCTAATAATTTCATGATATGTGTGTGTGTGTGTGTGTGGCTTTTGGTCAATGCAACCTTTTTCAATACTATGTGTATATGGTCACCTATGAATTATAGAGGAAAAATAATGGCAATAATTCTTACCTGGATCCTTAAAACAATTTCTATTATCCATTGTGTTATGAAATTAAAAAACTTGTATTTAATCTATCATGTGGTTGTCAATGATTTTCTAGTTATGCATAATCCTACAGTTCCCATAGTGTAATGTGACCATGCTTATTATGTAAATAATGGTTCAATTGCTTCCAGGAATAAGCTTGGTTGCAAAGGGAAACAAGTCCCTACCAATTGTGGTAGAGGATTTGTTTCTAGACCAACATGTGCAAACTTGGGATATGCTAGTTTCCTTTAATTATTTTTGAAAATAATTGAACATGAGCATGACACCACAACTTCTTCTTGAATGCAAAGCATGCATGATATGCATTTACCAAGGTGATTGTGATTATGTTTGCCACATTACACTCACTCTTTATCACTAATGTTGATTTGACATAGGATGCTACAAGTGTTCTAGAAATTTGTTTGGTGGATTTGAATGTTTGATATAACTTGAATCATGGTTAACCAATAATATAATTGTTAGTTAACAACATAATATATCCTTCACACACATATCCTTTTAGCTAATTACTTTGGTGGTTGAAATATAGAGGAATAGCGAAGACGTCCATAGGAATCCCAAGGAAATTTCTGATTAATATAACTAGATCATGAGTAACACATAGTAAAACAACAGTTTCTTATTAAAAGATTTCATATCTATGATTTGTAGCCATAAGAAGACAATTATATCTTTGTTTCTTAATAATTTGTTCAATTCATTTGTAGCCATATGAATACAAGTATATCTTTGTTTCAAAGTGAGAGTTAATCACCTCTTTCTACCTACCTCCCTACCTCTTTTCACACATGGCCTAGGAAACAAACTAAGTTGAATCTCTAGATTGGAGCATGGGTAGTTCCCACACATGCACAATGAGGCTAGCCTCGGGGAAGAGGGATCAAAACTTCGCAACTATGACCTCACATGTATAATCCTACTTCCCAACAGGTCTCACTATGTGGTGGAAATACATTCTACAAGTTGTTATGGATGTTTTGTTGGGTAGAAAGGGAACACATGGACTAGGCCTATCCTATCCATCTAGTTAGTATATATCCATGGAGGTCAGGAATATGAAATCTCTTGTCAATGAGAAAATGAAAGCAGTGGTTGAGATTATGATGAAAAAAGTATAGGTCACGAAGGATTTACCTCTACATCCCTTACAACTTGAACACCTATGTCCAATATTGGTGGTAATTATGGTCCTGGATCAAATGCTGATATAAGATGCAAGTACAATTCAAATGGTTAGTTCATGATTATTTGTTATCAAATATGTTTCTATTGGAAACTACATACCATCTGTAAAGAAAAAATCTAATAAATTAAATAAATAAATTTCTATATAGCTTTACAATAACTAACAATATTGCACAGATTTACCAAAACTAACAATATTACACAGATTTACCAAAATTAACAACATTGCACAGATTTACCAAAACTAACAATATTTCATATCTTTACATAACTAACAATATTTTCACCATCCTTCTAGTGCAAGGAAGACTCTCTCGACTCTCATATCAATGGGTAGAAGAGGAGCCCTCCAAATTAGAGGATGAGGAAGGAGGAGACAATTACACCAATCACAGATAAAGATCCAAATACCTTTGTAGATCCAGCGGATTCCCCAGTCCCAAAGCTAGTTTTGGATCCTTTCATTCCAGAGTCAGTAGTTCACAAAGGGGATAATATAAAGGCATGGAGGAAGGGGATAATCCATGGAAAATCCGATGAGTAGGGATAATAGGTGCACATACACTAGTCCGGGCCAGACTAATCGTTTGAAGAATCAATTGGAAGGAGGGAACACATAGCAATGTGAATCAATTGGAAGGAGAGAAAATATAGCAATGAGATGATAGAGGTAAAAAAAACATCGATATGAGGCCAAATAACACCTCAAAGTTCAAACTTAGGATAAAAATGAAATGATCTAGAAGTTTTCTAAAACTTTGGGTTTAAATATTAGGTTTCCTGCGAGAATGATGTGAAATTGGAAAACCAATTCATATACTAAATAAGAACGATGTCTTCTTAAATATTAGGTTAAAATGACCAAGCATATTAAAATCCTATTCTAAATAAGACCAATGCCTTCTTAAAAATTAGGTTAAAACAACTAGGCATATTAAGACTTAGGTTAAAATGACGAGGCATATTAAAACTTTGGTTAAATTGTTTCTTTGATTTATGTGCATTAACTAATGTAAAATGGAAAGCTGATTTAGATAGTCCCTGATGTGCTTTATGGAGGGGAATAATAAGACGATCTATATAAACCTTATTAGAATTTGGTTGTGTGAATATATAGCCTTACACATTAACTAAAAAAAATATATGTAATAGTAGGAAATTAATCAAATGGCATATAAATTATCAACATAGTGTAACATAGTATTGAATATAATTTATGTGGGGCCATTATGTTTACAATTTATTAGCATGGAGGGACATTGTGCTTACAATTCTGATATCCTACTTCCCATTCACTAATGGTCCAAAATTTGTCTTGTATACCTACATACAAAATACATTTTCATTTCCCTAGGATTACAATGGTTTCCAAATTCCAATGACTACTTATGTTAGGTTTCAAGTAAGATTCTATAACATTTAGAACTAACAATATGCATGGTAGCTACACACTTCAACATTGCATTCCATCCACATTGAGTGTTGCCATTGAGCATGTAACATCCCCAACTCTGCTCTGGGCCATGTCACATCAAAATTTTGAACTCTAATACCATGTTGTAATGTATCCAACCTCCTAGCTAATTCCTGTTACCATATTGTAAAGTCTCTACTACCGAAAATCACTAAATAAATCTCTGATATCAATTCCTTCTTTTGCAGAAGCAACTCATTGAAACCAACAATGCACACAACTGGCCTTGTGCTATGCACATCTAGGTTTTCCTAGTGCACGACAAGCAATCTTCTACTGCATGCAACAAATATGTCTTATAAATTCCGCGTGCTCAACTGTCATTGTGTTGGCCGTGTCGACTATCCCTCAACACACACAACATTTCTAACTTCAAATTAGAACCCATACAATTACTGTTGAAGTTACTTAACATATATCGACTATAATAACATAATGAACTCATAATACAACTATGCACACAACCATTCCTATGCCCTGCATAGGGTCTGTCCCATTTTGTATGCGAAAATTAATTTCCATGTGTGCACGATGATTCAGGCCTTGCCTCATAATCCCATGACCGTTACCACAAAATTATCTAATAGGAAACACTTAATAACTACCTTTCTCTACATCTACAATAGTATGCAGAACTAACAATACATGCACATCCCAACATAAATGTACCAATTCCATATAAATAACATAAGCATTCATAGGTTAAAAATATATATAAACACATATAAAATGTCATGGCCCATGCCCTACATATGTAACAAACATGCAATTCTACAACACATATAATCCATGCACAATATATATACAACTATAACATATAATATATTTAACATGCATATGCACATTAATCAGAGATTAATACACATAAGAAGACAATTATCTTTTGTTGTAATCTACCAATTGCATGCAGACCTCAGACATTCCTCCCAACCATAAACTCTATCACTCAGAAACTATCAGCAACAGGTCACCCTCGAGATGGGGCTTAAACTACACTAAGAAAAATGATTCCTAAGCCAAACTAAGGTCTATCAATAGTCAAAACACTCAAACAAAGATACCAACTACAAAAAGTAGACTATAGTCCCACATTCCCCACATGCCTATCCCACCCTAGGAAGTTTGCCCCTTCTTTGTTCAACAACCCTTCATCTACCCCACTTCCCCTTTAGGGAGTCAAAAACAAGCTAGACATAAAGTATTAGAGCATTGTAGTTGCTTCTTGAGACCTTGGGAAAAAAATTCCTAGCAGTTCTCTCGCCTGGAGAGAATGCTCATGGGCCTGACAACCTGCTTATTCGACAAGCATGGGCCTGACAACTTGATTCTTTGAAAAACATGAGTTTGACAACCCGCTTCTTTGACCAATACATGCTTGAAAATCCCCTTATTTGATAGACACATGCCTAACAAACTGCCTCTTCAATATCACACAAGCCTTCCCAAGTACAAAGTTATGCTATGGAAACAAGTTATAACAAGACACAAATGCTTAGCAGAGGAAATTTGGTCTACATGATCTAGGAATGAGTGAATCCCCTGAAATACACTAAAGCCCAACAATATATTTGCATGGCTAAAACTGACACTTGTCACCTTAAGAACAAGCTTTTCTTGGTGACTCGTTCCCATCCCTTAGGAACTTAGGATAAATATATATCCCATATTATATTTTTGGAAATATTATTAAAATATTCCCTTTTCCTAACTCTTATCCCCTTTTTCCTTTTTTTAGTAGAGTTTAAACCCCTCGTCTCTTTTTGTTTGATTGGTCTGTGTGCAGTGATATGTTTTTATTAATATCTGAGTGCAATTACATTTTACAAAAATAGGCGCACCAGCCTTTGTTGCAATCCAGGCTCTCTAGCCTAATAACCACACATTCACTCTGGCCTCAATATGAATATATACAAAGGATCCTCAACCCAAAAATATTAGAGCTACAAACATGGTCCAATGCACACTTTTAAGCAATCCTCGCACACTTACTCTGGTGTGCACAAAGCTATGAAACATTCATGCACTATTCCCTTGGTGCACATGCACGACAATCCTCACGCACTTGAAACATGTACACAGTCTTCGCTTGGTGATTGTGTGCTAAACTGTACCAAAAACTTGTGCGCCCACGACTCACTGGCCTATATGTACATTTACATTTACATTATAATTGGGTTTCATCCTAGGGGTATTAAATTCCCCTCCCCCTTATTTATGCACTGTCCTTAGTGCATTATTTACAATCAAAACTTCAAGAAGTCTTCAAAAAGATATGGGTACTCTACGCACATAGCATCCTCGTGCTCCCAAGTTGCATCCTCAGTTCCGTAACAGGTCCACTTGACCTTTACCAGTCCTATTGCTCGATTCTAGAGAAACTTGACTTTCCAGAACAATATGCGCACTGGATGAACTCAGAAGTCGCCTTCTTGCTCCACCTGAATCACATTCCAATCAATTACATGATCAACATCAGACACACACTTTTTAAGAAAAGATACATGAAACACATTATGCATGCACATGGATGCAGGTAGTGCAATCATGTATGTGGCAAGACCAATCCTCTCCAGGATTTCAAATGAACCACAATAATGTACTTCCAACTTTGAATAATTTCCCAACTTAAGTGAACTCTTCCTAGATTTCACTTCCAAAAACATGTGGTCAACCACTTTAAATTCTTGGTGAGTTATGTATTTATATGCATAAATTTTCTTCCTATCTTGGGCATCCTTTAAGTTCTATTTTATTTTCACCATTTTCTCTTCCATTTCCCTTAGCAAATCTGACCCAAACACTACTTTGTTTGTTGGTTTGTCCCAACTCACTCATGTGTTGCACTTTCTACCATACAGTGCCTCAAATGTGCTCATCTTCAGAGATGCTTGATACCCATTGTTATAAGCAAACTCAACTAAATATAAATATTTTTCCCACTGCATTGGTTTGTCCATCACATACATTCTTAGCATATCTTCTATTACTTGATTTACCCTTTCTGTTTTCCCATCTGACCCTGGATGATACATTGTGCTAAAATTCAGATTTTTCCCAAATCCTTTAAATAATCCCTTCCAAAAATTGAATGTGAACTTGGGATCTCTATTAGACAAAATTGTCTTAGGCATAACATGTAGCCTAACAACTTTCTTCAAACACTTGGAATTAAAATAAACCACTTATTTCTTCATACCTGGCCAATAGTATTGTTTCTTGACAACTGCAATTGCCTTTTGGTAGCCTGGATGCCCAACATAAGGCACATTGTGCATTTATTTTAATAGACTATTTTTCAACTCCTAAGAATATGGTACATAAACTCTGACCTTGTACATGAGGATTTCATCCTCTTTTAACTCAAAATATTGAATTTTCTGCTGCAAAATAACTTGATGTAGCTTTGCCTTTATTTCCACATAGTGTTGATCTAATTTTGCAGCCTCTAACATTATTTCTTTCAAATATTATCTGTACATGATAATGGTTGTATCATGCATCTCATGCACTCTCCTACCGAGTGCATCAACCGCCTTGTTCTCTTTACCCTTGATATGTTTTATATCAAAGTCATACTCACTGAGGAATTCTAACCACTTGATTTTCCTGGAATTTAGAGTTGGTTGTCCAAACAAACATTTCAAACCACTGTGGTATGTCCTCAACTCAAATATTCTTCCCATGAGGTAGTGCCTCCACATCTTCAAGGCATACACTATGGCTGCCAATTCAAAATCATGAGTAGCATAGTGGCTTTCATGCTCTTTTAACTTCTTTGATTTGTAGCACACCACATGCCCATTCTGTCTAAGGACTACACCTATCCCTTCATTGCATTTATCAATTCACACAACGAAGTCTTCATTAGGATCAACAATTCTCAAAATTGGCGCACTTGTCAACAAAATTTTCAAGTGTTGGAAAAACAATTTACAATCAGAAGTCCACTCAAATCTCACACCTTTATTTTTCAAGGATGTGATTGGGTTTGCAATCTTTGAGAAGACTTCAATAAAACTTTTGTAGTACCCTACAAGTCCCATGAAATATCTCACCTCTGCGACATTCCTTGGTGTTGGCCATCCTTAAATGGATTTTATATTCTTCGGGTCCATTGTTATCCATTCCTCTGAAAGGATATGACCCTAGTAATGAACCTTCTTCTGGTAGAATTAACACTTTCTCAACTTTTCATACAACTCATGTTATCTCAGTACTTGCAACACTATTCTCAAGTGTTTCTCATGATCCTCTTTAGACTTTGAGTAAATAAGTATGTCATCCAAAAATACAATGAAAAACTTATCTAAGTATTCTCTGAAAATACCATTCATTAAACACATGAAGATAGCTGGTGCATTTGACAACACAAATGGCACTACTATAAATTCATAATGGCCATATATCGTCCTAAAAGATAGCTTTCTTATGTCTTCCTCTTAATTCCTACCCGATGATAGCTTGATTTGAGGTCAATCTTAGAGAACTTTTTTTCATCTCTCAACTGGTCAAAGAGATCATCTATCCTCGACAAAGGATACTTGTTCTTCACTGTCACCTTAAATAGCTTCCTAAAGTCAATGTAAAGTCTCAATGTTCCATTCTTTTTCTTCAAAAATAATACTAGGGCACCCCAAGGTGATGCATTTGGGCCTATATACCCCTTCTTATGAAGCTCTTTAAGTTGTGTTTGCAATTCTTTTAGTTCTGGTGTACTCATCCTATAAGAAGTCTTGGATAATGGGGCTACTCTAGGCATTAGATTTAGAGATAAATCAATATCTCTTTTGGGTAGTGACCCTGGTATTTCTATAAATACATATTCAAACTCCTTTAGGACTACATAATCTTCAATATTTATCGCTTTATCCTTGGGTGCCTCCTCCATATGCACTGCAAATAGTTGGAAACCTTTCGTGAAGATTTTCTTCAGCTGTAAGGCTGAAACCTCCCTAATAGTTACTACCCTAGGAATACCTTGAAATGTCCTCAAGTTCCCTTTCTCATCCAAGCAAGTAAATGTTTTATTGTAATAGTATAGGACAACACGATGCATGTCCAACCAATCCATACCAATTAAGAAATCATACGAGCCCAAAGGTATAATATTCAAATCTTCTTTTGTTCTCAATCCATTCATGTCCATTGGACATCCCTTAGCCATCTCATTAATTTTCCTTTTTTCTCTTGTAGCAATATGTACTGACCAAGGTTTCCCAAGATTGATTTTTTGGCAATTGAACTCTTTCCACCATCTCAGGATCTAGATAAATATGAATAGCTCCCAAATAAATTAAAATAATAGTGGTTTGGTTGTTGATCTTACCTTCTACTTCAATCATATGCGACTGAAACTTGGCTTGCTTGTTATCGAGAGCTGTGTAGATCCTAGGTACATTTCTACCCATGTCCTCCACTGTATCAACTTGATGCATATTTTGAAAAATCCTCACTTTTTCACCTATGTGTGGAATATATTTGTACATATGATCTCCCTCAAAACCCTAACACTTCATTCATTGTTGCCTTGGTCTTTTCCCCATTGCCTTTGTCATTCTGGGCTCCTTGGGAGTTGGATGTCCCTAAAAATTATTTCTGAAGAATGGTGGCTTGGTCCCCTTCTTCCTCTACTCCATTTTTCCTTTCTTCTTGTCTTCCCAAGCCTTTTGGTAAGTGGGTCTTTCTCTATTCTGATCATAAAGGAAATTGTCTCTCCTTATAGTTTCCTCCAATGTATTGGGATATTCATATTGTATCCTATCACTGATAAATGATGACAACCCGCTCAATTACCTCTGAATCTTAACCTGTTTAGTGTTGATGAAATCAACATACTTCAATAGCTCTAAAAATCTCCTTTCATACTCATCTATGGTCATACTTCCAAGCTTGAGTTCAAATAACTCCTTTATTTTCCTATCATATTAATGTTTGGTTAATTATTTCTTTTGAAAATACCTCTTGAAATCCTTCCAAGTAACCTTTCTCTCATCAATGTGTTGTACTTGCAACAACTAGTCCCACCACATTGATGCCTTTCCCTTGAGATGGTAGATGGAAATTCTCCCTTGTGCCCGTGAAGAGTAATTGTGTAACTGGAATTACTTCCTCATGCTAAACAACCAAGTGTCCACATCCTCATCCTTCTTGTGTTCACCATAAAAAGTAGGAGGCTTAATCTTATTCATTTCTCATTTTAGCTCATCCACCCTAGACCTCCTCTTATGCTTCCTAATAGGATATGGACTTGAACTATTGTGCGCTCTTTGAGCTGAATGTATTGGAGAGCGATGGTGATGTCTGCCAACACTTTTTGTTTTTATTCTCTCATCATGAGACCCGTGTCTCCTTTATTTGGTTGACTTGATCTCCTTATCCGTATTTTTTGCAATTCTGCCCAAGCTTTGTAGCAACTTGATGTTGAATCCATCTTGTTCCTCCTTGGTTTTCATAAGCCTATAATTATCAACTTTAGAACTTTGGACATCCTTTTGCAAAAATTTTATGGTCTTCACAAAATTCATGATTTCTTCCTTGACTTCTCCATGTCCATTTGAATATGTACCCTCATCACCTATATTGTCATACATCATTATGACCTCATCTTCATGGATATAGGTTCTTTTTTCATCTTCCATGCTTATGATTTATGTGTTGACCTTGTACTGATAAATTGCTATTAACTCTACAAAATGTGCAGGAAACAAGATTTGTCAGACTAAATAATTTATAAAAACCATAAATACCATGCACATTCTATTCCATAATTGTATCAGAATCCTTTCTTCTGATTCCTAGTGAATTTAACAACTTAATTCAAAGTTCTCGGTGAATATTTGGACTTTGTTCAAGACTTTTCATCCTCTTTTCTCTCCTTTTATTTCTTTCAAAGATCGTGTGTTTACCAATTCTGTGTTATACACTCATATTCATCCATGCGCATGTTCTACACACACAATACCAAACGCACATACAATGCACTAGTATTCAATGTGCACAATGTTTATATCGGGAACTAATATTTAGCACACTCAACTTTTGGGTTCTGTGCATCATTATTTAGTTCGCACAACTTGTGTGTTGCACACTAATATTCCACACAAATTATAGTTTTTCTCTGCGTTGCACCAACATTCACTGCACACCCTCTAGCACCAAATACTCAATGCACATCTCCAATTCTGCTCCATGTAACACCAATATTCCACGTGCATGCACTATGCACCAAAACTATGCATGCCCCAATAATTCTTCTCTTTGTGGGATCATATTCAACGCGTGCTCACTATGCACCATGGGTATTCAATGTGCATGCCCTGTGCACTATTATTATGAATGCACCCGTCAATTCTGCATGGTGTGAATATTCATTGCGCACATATTGCACTCTCATATTACATGTGCTCCACCAGTTCTATACCCCATAGTTCCAATATTTAGCACAAACACTCCATGCACCTATCTACTTTAGCCACCATAAGTCTTGCCCTACACAGTGCCAAAATTTAGTATACACACACTACACACCAATACTTAGCACACACGAGTTCTTTCTTCACTCAACTAATTTTTTCACATTTTCATCTTATGACCCCATGACCGTCATACAAATTCCAGCCTCACCAAATTCATGTTGATATTTGGCCCATACAAGTTCAATGTTGAACCAAAAGCTCTGACACCACTTTGTAACATCCCCAACTCTACTCCGAGTCATGTCACATCAAAATTTTGAACTTTGATACCACGTTGTAACATATCCATCCTCCTAGCCGAGTCCCGTTACCATATTGTAAAGTCTCTATTATCGTGACTTGCTAAATAAAGCTCTGATATCAATTCCTTCTTATGCAGAAGCAACTCATTGAAACCAACAACATGCATGATTGGCTTTGTGTTACGTGCAACTACATTTTCCTGGCGTGTTCCAACCAGTATTGTACCGCGCACACCAATTATATCTTATCCGTTCTACATGTTCAACCGTCATTGTGTCAGTCGTGTCGACTATCCCTCAACCCACATGCCATTTCTAGCTTTGCACTAGAACCCATACAATTATTGTTGAAGTTACTTAACAGATAGTGAGAATAACAACATAATGAACTCATAATACAACTAAACACGCAACCATTCCTATGTCGTGCATGGGGTCTGTCCCATTTTTTGTGTGCATATTGATTTCCCCGTGCGCACGATGATTCAAGCCTTACATCAATATCCCATGACTATCACCACATAATTGTCTAACAAAAAATACTTAATAGATACCATGCTCTACATCTGCAACAATTATGCATAATTGACAGTACATGCACAACCCATCATAAATGTACCAATTCCATAAACATAAATAGCATAAACATTCACATGTTAAACACTATATAAACACATATAAACTATCATGGCCCATGCCCTTTATATGCAACAAACATACAGTTCTACAACATATATAATCCATGCATAATACATATACAATTGTAACACATAATATATTTAACATGTATATGCACATTACTCAGAGATTAATACACACAAGAACACACTTATCAATTGTTGTAATCCACCAACTGTGCCTAGACCTTAGACATTCGTCCCAGCCATAGAATCTTCCACTTAGAAACTCTCAGCAGTAGGTCACCCCTAAGTTGAGGCTTAAACTCAACCAAGACAAAGTATTCCTAAGCCAAGATAAGGTCTATCAACAGTCAAAACACTCAGACAAAGGTACCAACCCCAACAAACAAACTATAGTCCCTCATTCCCCACATGCATGTCCCACCCCAGGAAGTGTGCCCCTTCCTTGTTCAACATTCCTTTCGTTGCCCTACTTCCCTTTTAGGGATTCAACAATAGGCTAGATAGGAAGTATTAGAGCCATGTAGTTGTTGCTTGACACCTTGGGAAATAAATTCCTAGCAATTCTCTTGCCTGGAGAGAATGCTCATGGGTTTGACAACCTGCTTCTTCGACAAACATGGGCCTGACAACTTGACTCTTTGAAAAACATGAGTTTGACAACCCACTTCTTCGACCAACACGTGCTTGAAAATCCCCTTATTTGATAGACACATGCCTGACAACCCGCCTCTTCAATATCACACAGACCCTCCCAAGTACAGAGTTATGCGATGGAAACAAGTTACAACAAGATACAAATGCTTAGCAGAGGAAAGTTGGTCTGCATGATCTAGGAATGAGTGAATCCCCTGAAATACACTAAGGCCCAACAATATATTTGCATGGCTAAAATTGACACTTGTCACCTTAAGAACAAGCTTTTCTCCACTTGGTGACTTGTCCCCATCCCTTAGGAACTTAGGATAAATATATATCCCATATTATATTTTTGAAAATATTATTAAAATATTCCCTTTTCCTAACTCTTATCCCCTTTTTCCTTTTTTAGTAGAGTTTAAACCCCCTTTCTCTTTTTGTTTGATTGGTCTGTGTGCAGTGATATGTTTTTATTAATATCTGAGTGCAATTACATCTTACAAAAATAGGCACACTAGCCTTTGTTGCAACCTGGGCTCTCTAGCCTAATAACCACACATTCACTCTGGCCTCAATATGAATATATACAAAGGCTTCCTAACCAAAAAATATCAGAGCTACAAACACGGTCCGATGCACACTTTTAAGCGTTCCTCGCACACTTACTCTGGTGTGCAAAAAGCTATGAAACATTCATGCACTATTCCCTTGGTGCATGTGCATGACAATTTTCGTGCACTTGAAACATGTACACAGTCTTCCCTTGGTGGATGCATGCTAAACTGTATCGAAAACTTGTGCGCCCACGACTCACTGGCCTATATGTACATTTACATTTACATTATAATTGGGGTTCAACCTAGGGGTATTACATTCCCGTCCCCCTTATTTATGCATTGTCCTTAGTGCATTACTTACAAACAAAACTTCAAAAAAGTATTCAAAAAGATATGCGTACTCTGTGCACATAGCATCCTCGTGCTCCCAATTTGCATCCTCAGTTCCATAACAGGTCCACTAGACCTTTACTAGTCCTATTGCTCGATTTTAGAGAAATTTGACTTTCCAGAACAATATGCACACTAGATGAAGTCAGAAGTCGCCTTCTTTCTCCACCTGAATCACATTCCAATCAATTACATGATCAACATCAAACACACAAATTTTAAGAAAAGATACATGAAACATATTATGCATGCATATGGATGCAGGTAGTGAAATCATGTATGTGGCAAGACCAATCCTCTCCAGGATTTCAAACGAACCATAATAATGTGCTTCCAACTTTGAATAATTTCCCAACTTAAGTAAACTCTTCCTAGATTTCACTTCCAAAAACAGGTGGTCAACCACTTTAAATTCTCGGTGAGTTCTATATTTATATGCATAAATTTTGTTCCTATCTTGGGCATCCTTTAAGTTCTATTTTATTTTCACCATTTTCTCTTCCATTTCCCTTAGCAAATCTAACCCAAATACTACTATGTTTGTTGGTTTGTCCCAACTCACTCATGTGTTTCACTTTCTACCATACAGTGCCTCAAATGTGCTCATCTTCAGAGATGCTTGATACCCATTGTTATAAGAAAACTCAAATAAATATAAATATTTTTCCCATTGCGTCGGTTTGTCCATCACATACATTCTTAGCATATCTTCTATCACTTGATTTACCATTTCTGTTTTCCCATCTGACCCTGGATGATAGGTTGTGCTAAAATTCAGATTTGTCCCAAATCCTTTAAATAATCCCTTCCAAAAATTGGATGTGAACTTGGGATCTCTATCAGATACAATTGTCTTAGGCATACCATGTAGCCTAACAATTTCCTTCAAACACTTGGAAATAAAATAAACCACTTATTTCTTCATACCTGGCCAATAGTATTGTTTCTTGACAACTACAATTGCCTTTTGGTATCCTGGGTGCCCAACATAAGGCACATTGTGCATTTATTTTAATAGAATATTTCTCAACTCCTGAGAATATGGTACATAAACTCTACCCTTGTACATGAGGATTTCATTCACTTTTAACTCAAAATATTCATTTTTCTACTGCAAAATAATTTGATGTAGATTTTCCTTTATTTCCACATAGTGTTGATCTAATTTTGCAGCCTCTAACATTATTTCTTTCAAATATGATTTGTACATGATAATGGTTGTATCATGCATCTCATGCACTCTCCTACCGAGTGCATCAACTGCCTTGTTCTCTTTACCCTTGATATGTTTTATATCAAATTCATACTCACTGAGGAATTCTAACCACTTGATTTTCCTGGAATTTAGAGTCGGTTTTCCAAACAAACATTTCAGACCACTGTGGTATGTCCTCAACTCAAATATTCTTCCCATGAGGTAGTGCCTCCACATCTTCAAGGCATGCACTATGGCTGGGAATTCAAAATTATGAGTAGCATAGTGGCTTTCATTCTCTTTTAACTTCTTTGATTTGTAACACACCACATGCCCATTCTATCTAAGGACTACATTGATCCCTTCCTTTCATTTATCAATGCACAAAACAAAGTCTTCATTAGGATCAACAATTCTCAAAATTGGCGCACTTGTCAACAAAATTTTCAAGTGTTGGAAAAACCACTTACAATCAGAAGTCCACTCAAATCTCACACCTTTCTTTTTCAAGGATGTGATTGGGTTTGCAATCTTTGAGAAGACTTCAATAAAACTTTTGTAGTACCCTACAAGTCCCATGAAATATCTCACCTCTGCGACATTCCTTGTGTTGGCCATCCTTAAATGGATTTTATATTCTCCGGGTCCATTGTTATCCATTCCTCTGAAATGATATGACCCAAGTAATGAACCTGCCTCTGGTAGAATGAACACTTTCTCAACTTTTCATACAACTAATGTTATCTCAATACTTGCAACACTATCCTCAACTGTTTCTCATGATCCTCTTTAGACTTTGAGTAAATAAGTATGTCATCCAAAAATACAATGAAAAACTTATCTAAGTATTCTCTGAAAATACCATTCATTAAACACATGAAAATAGCTGGTGCATTTGACAACTCAAATGGCACTACTGTAAACTCATAATGGCCATATATCATCATGAAGGCTATCTTTCTTATGTCTTCCTCTTTAATTCTTACCCGATGATAGCTTGATCTGAGGTCAATCTTAGAGATTTTTTTTTGATCTCTCAACTGGTTAAAGAGATCATCTATCCTCGACAAAGGATACTTGTTCTTCACGGTTGCCTTAATCAGCTTCGTAAAGTCAATGAAAAGACTCAACGTTCCATCCTTTTTCTTCAAAAATAATAGTGGGCCAACCCAGGGTGATGCACTTGGGCATATATACCCCTTCTTTAGAAGCTCTTCAAGTTTCATTTTCAAATCTTTTAGTTCTAGTGTACTCATCCTATAATAAGTCTTGGATAATGGCGCTGCTCTAGGCATTAGATTTATAGATAAATCAGTATCTCTTTTGGGTAGCGACCCTGGTGTTTCTTGAAATACATCTTCAAACTCCTTCAGGACTACATAATCTTCAATATTTGTCACTTTATCCTTGGGTGCCTCCTCCATATGCACTGCAAATAGCTGACAACCTTTCCTGAAGATTTTCTTCAGCTGTAAGGCTGAAACTTCCCTAATAGTTATTGCCTTGGGAATACCTTGAAATGTCCTCAAGTTCCATTTCTCATTCAAGAAAGTAAATGTTTTATTGTAATAGTATAGGACAACATGATGCATATCCAACCAATCCATACCAATTAAGAAATCATATGAGCAAAAAGGTATAATATTCAAATCTTCTTTTGTTTTCAATCCATTCATGTCCATTGGACATCCCTTAACCATCTCATTAATTTTCCTTTTTTCTCTTGTAGCTAGATGTACCGACCAAGGTTTCCCAAGATTGATTTTTGGCAATTGAACTCTTTCCACCATCTTAGGATCTAGATAAATATGACTAGCTCCCAAATAAATTAAAATAATAGTGCGTTGGTTGTTGATCTTACCTTCTACTCAATCATATGTGACCGAAACTTGGCTTGCTTGTTATCCAGGGCTGCGTAGATCCTAGGTACATTTCTACGCATGTCCTCCATTGTATCAACTTGTTGCATATTGTGAACAATCCTCACCTTTTCACCTATGTGAGGAATATATTTGTACATATGATCTCCCTCAAAACCCTAACACTTCATTGGTTGTTGCCTTGGTCTTTTCCCCATTGCCTCTGTCATTCTGGGCTCCTTGGGAGTTGGCTATCCCTAAAAATTATTTCTGAACAATGGTGGCTTGGTCCCCTTCTTCCTCTGCTCCATGTTTCCTTTCTTCTTGTCTTCCCAAGCCTTTTGGTAAGGGAGTCTTCCTCTATTCTGATCATAAATATACTTGTCTCTTCTTATAGTTTCCTCTAATGTATTGGGATATTCATATTGTATCCTATCACTGACAAATGACGAAAACTCGTTCAATTACCTATGAATCTTAACCTGTTCATTGTTGATGAAATCAACATACTTCAATAGCTCTAAAAATCTCCTCTCATACTCATCTATGGTCATACTTCCAAGCTTGAGTTCAAATAATTCCATTTTCCTATCATAGTAATGTTTGGTTAATTATTTCTTTTGAAA
Organism: Picea glauca; assembly: GCA_000966675.3. Lineage (NCBI taxonomy): Eukaryota > Viridiplantae > Streptophyta > Pinopsida > Pinales > Pinaceae > Picea > Picea glauca. The sequence goes on along the minus strand of JZKD02S1991689.1, from coordinate 22,881 downwards.
TACCTCTTGAAATCCTTCCAAGTAACCTTTCTCTCATCAATGTGTTGTACTTGCAACAACTGGTCCCACCACATTGATGCCTTTCCCTTGAGATGGTAGATGGAAATTCTCCCTTCTACCCATGAAGAGTAATTGTGTAGCTGAAATTACTTCTTCATGCTCAACAACCAAGTGTCTTCATTCTCATCCTTAATTTGTTCACCATAAAATGTAGGAGGCTTAATCGTATTGATTTCTCATTTTATCTCATCCACCCTAGGCCTCCTCTTATGCTTCTTGATAGGATATGGACTTGAACTATTGTGCGCTCTTTGAGCTGAATATATTGGAGAGTGATGGTGATGTCTGTCAACACTTCTTGTTTTTATTCTCTCATCATGAGACCCGTGTCTCCTTTATTTGGTTGACTCGATCTCCTTATCCATATTTTTCTCAATTCTGCCCAAGCTCTGTAGCAACTTGATGTTGAATCCATCTTGTTCCTCGGTTTTCATAAGCCTATAATTATCAACTTTATAACTTTGGACATCCTTTTGGAAAAATTTTATGGTCTTCACCAAATTTATGATTTCTTCCTTGACTTGTCCATGTCCATTTGAATATGTACCCTCATCACCTATATTTCCATACATCATTCTGACCTCATCTTCATGGATATAGGTTATTTTTGCATCTTCCATGCTTTTGATCCATGTGCTGACCTTGTATTGATAAATTGCTATTAACTCTGCAAAATGTGCAGGAAACAAGATTTGTCAGACTAAATAATTTATGAAAACCATAAATACCATGCACATTTTGTTCCATAATTGTATCAGAATCCTTTCTTCTGATTCCTAGTGAATTTAACAACTTAATTCAAAGTTTTGGGTGAATATTTGGACTTTGTCCAAGAATTTTCATCCTCTTTTCTCTCCTTTTATTTCTTTCAAAGATCGCTTGTTTACGAATTCTGTGTTATACACTCATATTCATCACACACACAATACCAAACGCACATACAATGCACTAGTATTCAGTGTGTACAACTTTTAGATCGGGAACTAATATTTAGCACACTCAAATTATGGGTTCTGCACATCATTATTTAGTGCACACAACTTTTGTGTCGCACACCAATATTCCACACAAATTACATCTTTTCTCTGCGTTGCGCCAAAATTCGTTGTGCACCATCTCGCACCAAATACTTAATGCACATCTCCAATTCTGCTCCATGTAACACCAATATTCCACGTGCACGCACTGCACACCAACACTATGCACGCCCCAATAATTCTTCTCTGTGCGTGATCATATTCAACACATGCTCACTATGCACCACGGGTATTCAATGTGCATGCCCGGTGCACTATTATTATGAATGCACCCGTCAATTCTGCATGCTGTGAATATTCATTGCGCACATATTGCACTCTCATATTATGTGTGCTCCACCGGTTCTATACCCCATAGTTCCAATATTTAGCGCAAACACTCCACGCACCAATATATTTCGGGCACCATAAGTTCTGCCCTGCGTAGTGCCAAAATTTAGTACGCACACACTACACACCAATACTTAGTGCACACGAGTTCTTTCTTCACTCAACTAATTTTTTCACATTTTCATCTTGTGACCCCGTGACCATCATACAAATTCCAACCTCACCAACTTCATGTTGATCTTTGGCCCATACAAGTTCAATGTTGAACCAAAAGCTCTGACACCACTTGGTAACATCCCCAACTCTACTCCGAGTCATGTCACATCAAAATTTTGAACTTTGATACCACGTTGTAACATATCCATCCTCCTAGTCGAGTCCCGTTACCATATTGTAAAGTCTTTATTATTGAGACTCGCTAAATAAAGCTCTGATATCAATTCCTTCTTATGCAGAAGCAACTAATTGAAACCAAAAGCGTGCACGATTGGCTTTGTGCTACGTTCAACTACATTTTCCTAGCTTGTTCCAACCAGTATCGTATCACGCACAACAATTATATCTTATCCATTCTACATGTTCAACTGTCATTGTATGAGCCACGTCGACTATCCCTCAACACACATGCCATTTCTAGCTTTGTACTAGAACCCATACAATTACTGTTGAAGTTACTTAACAGATAGCGAGTATAACAACATAATGAACTCATAATACAACTAAACACGCAACCATTCCTATGTTGTGCATGGGGTCTGTCCCATTTTGTGTGTGCATATTGATTTCCCTATGCACGCGATGATTCAAGCCTTGCCTCAAAATCCCATGACTATTACCACAGAATTATCTAACAAAAAATACTTAATAGATACCATGCTCTACATCTCCAACAATTATGCATAATTGACAGTACATGCACAACCCATCATAAATGTACAAATTCCATAAACATAAATAGCATAAACATTCACATGTTAAACAATATATAAACATATATAAACTATCATGGACCATGCCCTGTATATGCAACAAACATACAGTTCTACAACATATATAATCCATGCATAATACATATACAATTGTAACACATAATATATTTAACATGTATATGCACATTACTCAGAGATTAATACACACAAGAAGACACTTATCAATTGTTGTAATCCACCAACTGTTCCTAGACCTTAGACATTCATCCCAGCCATAGAATCTGCCACTTAGAAACTCTCAGCAGTAGGTCACCCCTAAGTTGAGGCTTAAACTCCACCAGGTCAAAGGATTCCTAAGCCAATATAAGGCCTATCAATAGTCAAAACACTCAGACAAAGGTACCAACCCAAACAAACAAACTATAGTCCCTCATTCCCCACATGCATGTCCCACCCCAGGAAGTGTGCCCCTTCTTTGTTCAACAATCCTTCCACTGCCCCACTTCCCTTTTAGGGATTGAACAATAGGCCAGACATGAAGTATTAGAGCCTTGTAGTTGTTGCTTGACACCTTGGGAAATAAATTCCTAGCAGTTCTCTTGCTTGGAGAGAATGCTCATGGGCTGATAACCTGCTTCTTCGACAAACATGGGCTCGACAACTTGATTCTTTGAAAAACATGAGTTTGACAACCCACTTCTTCGACCAACACGTGCTTGAAAATCCCCTTATTTGATAGACACATGCCTGACAACCTGCCTCTTCAATATCACATAGGCCTTCCCAAGTACAGAGTTATGCGATGGAAACAAGTTACAACAAGATACAAATTCTTAGTAGAGGAAATTTGGTCTACATGATCTAGGACTAAGTGAATCCCCTGAAATACACTAAGGCCCAACAATATATTTGCATGGCTAAAACTGACACTTGTCACCTTAAGAACAAGCTTTTCTCCACTTGGTGACTCGTCCCCATCCCTTAGGAACTTAGGATAAATATATATCCCATATTATATTTTTGGAAATATTATTAAAATATTCCCTTTTCCTAACTCTTATCCCATTTTTCCTTTATTAGTAGAGTTTAAACCCCCCGTCCCTTTTTGTTTGATTGGTTTGTGTGCAATGATATGTTTTTATTAATATCTGAGTGCAATTACATTTTACAAAAATAGGCACACTAGCCTTTGTTGCAATCCGGGCTCTCTAGCCTAATAACCACACATTCACTTTGGCCTCAATATGAATATATACAAAGGCTCCCTGACCCCAAAATATCCGAGCTACAAACACGGTCCAATGCACACTTTTAAGCGATCCTTGCACACTTTCTCTGGTGTGCACAAAGCTATGAAACATTCATGCACTATTCCCTTGGTGCAAGTGCATGACAATCCTCGTCCACTTGAAACATGTACATAGTCTTCCCTTGGTGGATGCGTGATAAACTATACCGAAAATTTGTGCACCCATGACTCACTGGCATATATGTACATTTACATTTACATTATAATTGGGGTTCGGACTAGGGGTATTGCATTCCCCTCCCCCTTATTTATGCACTATCCTTAGTGCATTATTTACAATCAAAACTTCAAAAATTATTCAAAAAGATATGGGTACTCTGCGCACATAGCATCCTCGTGCTCCCAAGTTGCATCCTCAGTTCTGTAACAGGTCCAGTGGACCTTTACTAGTCCTATTTCTTGATTTTGGAGAAACTTGACTTTCCATAACAATATGCACACTGGATGAAGTCAGAAGTCGCCTTCTTTCTCCACCTGAATCATATTCCAATCAATTACATGATCAACATCAGACACACACTTTTTAAGAAAAGATACATGAAACACATTATGCATGCATATGGATGCAGGTAGTGCAATCATGTATGCAACAAGACTAATCCTCTCCAGGATTTCAAATGAACCACAATAATGTGCTTCCAACTTTGAATAATTTCCCAACTTAAGTGAACTCTTCCTAGATTTCACTTCCAAAAACACGTGGTCAACCACTTTAAATTCTTGATGAGTTCTATATTTATATGCATAAATTTTCATCCTATCTTGGGCATCCTTTAAGTTCTATTTTATTTTCACCATTTTCTCTTCCATTTCCCTTAGCAAATCTTGCCCAAACACTACTCTATTTATTGGTTTGTCCCAACTCACTCGTGTGTTTCACTTTCTACCATACAATGCCTCAAATGTGCTCATCTTCAGATTTGTTTGATACCTATTGTTATAAGCAAACTCAACTAAATATAAATATTTTTCCCACTGCGTCGGTTTTTCCATCACATACATTCTTAGCATATCTTCTATCACTTGATTTACCCTTTCTATTTTCCCATTTGACCCTAGATGATAGGTTGTGCTAAAATTCAGATTTGTCCCAAATCCTTTAAATAATCCCTTCCAAAAATTGGATGTGAACTTGGGATCTCTATTAGACACAATTGTCTTAGGCATACCATGTAGCCTAACAATTTCCTTCAAAGACTTGGAAATAAAATGAACCACTTATTTCTTCATACCTGGCCAATAGTATTGTTTCTTGACAACTGCAATTGCCTTTTGGTAGCCTGGGTTCCCAACCTAAGGTACATTGTGCATTTATTTTAATAGAATATTTTTCAACTGCTGAGAATATGGTACATAAAATTTTCCCTTGTACATGAGGATTTCAACCTCTTTTAACTCAAAATATTCAATTTTCTGCTGCAAAATAACTTGATGTAGCTTTGCCTTTATTTCCACATAGTGTTGATCCAATTTTGCAGCCTCTAACATTATTTCTTTCAAATATTATTTGTACATGATAATGGTTGTATCATGCATCGCATGCACTCTCCTATCGAGTGCATCAACCGCCTTGTTCTCTTTACACTTGACATGTTTTATATCAAAGTCATACTCACTGAGGAATTCTAACCACTTGATTTTCCTGGAATTTAGAGTCGGTTGTCCAAACAAAAATTTTAGACCACTGTGGTATGTCCACAACTCAAATATTCTTCCCATGAGGTAGTGCCTCCACATCTTCAAGGCATGCACTATGGCTGCCAATTCAAAATCATGAGTAGCATAGTGGCTTTCATGCTCTTTTAACTTCTTTGATTTGTAGCACACCACATGCCCATTATGTCTAAGGACTACACCGATCCCTTCCTTTCATTTATCAATGCACACAACGAAGTCTTCATTAGGATCAACAATTCTCAAAATTGGTGCACTTGTCAACAAAATTTTCAAGTGTTGGAAAAACCATTTACAATCTGAAGTCCACTCAAATCTAACACCTTTCTTTTTCAAGGATGTGATTGGGTTTGCAATCTTTGAGAAGACTTCAATAAACCTTCTGTAGTACCCTACAAGTCCCATGATGTATCTCACCTCTGTGACATTCCTTGTTGTTGGCCATCTTTAAATGGATTTTATATTCTTCAGGTCCATTGTTATCCATTCCTCTGAAATAATATGACCCAAGTAATGAACCTGCTTCTGGTAGAATGAACACTTTCTCAACTTTTCATACAACTAATGTTATCTCAATACTTGCAACACTATCCTCAAGTGTTTCTAATGATCCTCTTTAGACTTTGAGTAAATAAGTATGTCATCCAAAAATACAATGAAAAACTTATCTAAGTATTCTCTGAAAATACCATTCATTAAACACATGAAGATAGCTGGTGCATTTGACAACTCAAATGGCACTACTGTCAACTCATAATGGCCATATATCGTCCTGAAGGCTAGCTTTCTTATGTCTTCCTCTTTAATTCTTACCCGATGATAGCTTGATCTGAGGTCAATCTTAGATAAAAAATTTTGATCTCTCAACTGGTCAAAGAGATCATCTATCCTCGACAAAGGATACTTGTTCTTCACTGTTACCTTAATTAGCTTCCTAAAGTCAATGCAAAGTCTCAACGTTCCATCCTTTTTCTTCAAAAATAATATTGGGGCACCCCAAGGTGACGCACTTGGGCATATATACCCCTTCTTCAGAAGCTCCTCAAGTTGCATTTTCAATTCTTTTAGTTCTGGTGTACTCATCCTATAAGAAGTCTTGGATAATGGGGATACTCTAGGCATTAGATTTATAGATAAATCAATATCTATTTTGGGTAGCGACCTTGGTATTTCTCTAAATACATCTTCAAACTCCTTCAGGACTACATAATCTTCAATATTTTTCACTTTATCCTTGGGTGCATCCTCCATGTGCACTGCAAATAGCTGGCAACCTTTCTTGAAGATTTTCTTCAGCTGTAAGGCTGAAACTTCTCTAATAGTTACTTCCCTGGGAATAACTTGAAATGTCCTCAAGTTCCCTTTCTCATCCAAGCAAGTAAATGTTTTATTGTAATAGTATAGGACAATATGATGCATGTCCAACCAATCCATACCAATTAATAAATCATACGAGCCCAAAGGTATAATATTCAAATCTTCTTTTGTTTTCAATCCATTCATGTCCATTGGACATCCCTTAACCTTCTCATTAATTTTCCTTTTTTCTTTTGTAGCTAGATGTACCGACCAAGGTTTCCCAAGATTGATTTTTGGCAATTGAACTCTTTCCACCATCTTAGGATCTAGATAAATATGACTAGCTCCCAAATAAATTAAAATAATAGTGGTTTGGTTGTTGATATTACCTTCTACTTCAATCATATGCGACTGAAACTTGGCTTGCTTGTTATCCAGGGCTACGTAGATCCTAGGTACATTTCTGCCCATGTCCTCCACTGTATCAACTTGTTGCATATTGTGAACAATCCTCACTTTTTCACCTATGTGAGGAATATATTTGTACATATGATCTCCCTCAAAACCCTAACACTTCATTGGTTGTTGCCTTGGTCTTTTCCCCATTGCCTCTGTCATTCTGGGCTCCTTGGGAGTTGGATGTCCCTAAAAATTATTTCTGGAGAATGGTGGCTTGGTTCCCTTCTTCCTCTGCTCCATCTTTCCTTTCTTCTTGTCTTACCAAGCCTTTTGGTAAGGGGGTCTTCCTCTATTCTGATCATAAAGACACTTTTCTCTCCTTATAGTTTCCTCCAATGTATTGGGATATTCATATTGTACCCTATCACTAATAAATGATGACAACCTGCTCAATTACCTATGAATATTAGCCTGTGCGTTGTTAATGAAATCAACATACTTCAATAGCTCTAAAAATCTCCTCTCATACTTATCTACGGTCATACTTCCAACCTTGAGTTCAAATAACTCCTTCATTTTCCTATCATAGTAATGTTTGGTTAATTATTTATTTTGAAAATACCTCTTGAAATACTTCCAAGTAACCTTTCTCTCATCAATGTGTTGTACTTGCAACAAATGGTCCCACCACATTGATGCCTTTCCCTTGAGATGGTAGATGGAAATTCTCCCTTCTACCCATGAAGAGTAATTGTGTAACATAAATTACTTCCTCATGCTCAACAACCAAGTGTCTGCATCCTCATCCTTCTCTTGTTCACCATAAAATGTAGGAGGCTCAATCTTATTGATTTCTCATTTTAGCTCATCCAACCTAGACCTCCTCTTATGCTTCCTGATAGGATATGGACTTGAACTATTGTGCACTCTTTGAGTTGAATGTCTTGGAGAGTGATGGTGATGTCTGTCAACACTTCTTGTTTTTATTCTCTCATCATGAGACCCGTGTCTCCTTTATTTGGTTGACTCGATCTCCTTATCCATATTTTTCTCAATTCTGCCCAAGCTCTGTAGCAACTTGATGTTGAATCCATCTTGTTCCTCCTTGTTTTTCATAAGCCTATAATTATCAACTTTATAACTTTGGACATCCTTTTGCAAAATTATTATGGTCTTCACCAAATTCATGATTTCTTCCATGACTTCTCCATGTCGATTTGAATATGTACCCTCATCACCTATATTTTCATACATCATTCTGAGCTCATCTTCATGGATATAGGTTCTTTTTGCATCTTCCATGCTTCTGATCTATGTGCTAACCTTGTATTGATAAATTGCTATTAACTCTGCAAAATGTACAGGAAACAAGATTTGTCAGACTAAATAATTTATGAAAACCATAAATACCATGCACATCCTGTTCCATAATTGTATCAGAATCCTTTCTTCTGATTCCTAGAGAATTTAACAACTTCATTCAAATTTCTAGGTGAATATTTGGACTTTGTCCAAGACTTTTCATCCTCTTTTCTCTCCTTTTATTTCTTTCAAAGATCGCATGTTTACCAATTCTATGTCATACACTCATATTCATCACACACGCATGCTCTAGACACACAATACCAAGCGCATATACAATGCACTAGTATTCAGTGTGCACAACTTTTATATCGGGAACTAATATTTAGCACACTCAACTTTTGGGTTCTATGCATCATTATTTAGTGCACACAACTTTTGTGTCGCACACCAATATTCCACACAAATTATAGCTTTACTCTGCATTGCACCAACATTCACTGTGCACCCTCTCGCACCAAATACTCAATGCACATCTCCAATTCTACTCCATGTAACACCAATATTCCACATGCACACACTATGCATGCCCCAATAATTATTCTCTATGCGGGATCATATTCAACGCGTGCTCACTATGCACCATGGGTATTCAATGTGCATGCCTTGTGCACTATTATTGTGAACGCACCCATCAATTCTGAATGGTGTGAATATTCATTGCACACATATTGCACTCTCATATTACGTGTGCTGCACCAGTTCTATACCCCATAGTTCCAATATTTAGCGCAAACACTCCACACATGATATATTTCAGGCACCATAAGTCCTGCCCTGTGCAGTGCCAAAATTTAGTATGCACACACTACACACCAATACTTAGCGCACGTGAGTTGTTTCTTCACTCAACTTATTTTTCCACATTTTCTTCTTGTGACCCCGTGACTGTCATACAAATACCAACCTCGCCAACTTCATGTTGATCTTTGGCCCATACAAGTTCAATGTTGAACCAAAAGCTCTGACACCACTTTGTAACATCCCCAACTCTACTCCGAGCCATGTCACATCAAAATTTTGAACTTTGATACCACGTTGTAACATATCCTTCCTCCTAGCCGAGTCTCGTTACCATATTGTAAAGTCTATATTATCGTGACTCACTAAATAAAGATCTGATATCAATTCCTTCTTATGCAGAAGCAACTCATTGAAACTAACAACGTGCATGATTGGCTTTGTGTTACGTGCAACTACATTTTCCTAGCATGTTCCAACCAATATCGTATCGTGCACAACAATTATGTCTTATTCGTTCTACGTGTTCAACTATCATTGTGTCAGCCACGTTGACTATCCCTTAGCACACATGTCATTTCTAGCTTTGCACTAGAACCCATACGATTACTGTTGAAGTTACTTAACAGATAGTGAGAATAACAACATAATGAACTCATAATACAACTCCACACACAACCATTCCTATGTCATGCATGGGGTCTGTCCCATTTTGTGTGTGCATATTGATTTCCCTGTTCGCGTGATGATTCAAGCCTTGCCTCAAAATCCCATGACTATTACCACATAATTATCTAACAAAAAATACTTAATAGATACCATGCTCTACATCTGCAACAATTATGCATAATTGACAATACATGCACAACCCATCATAAATGTACCAATTCCATAAACATAAATAGCATAAACATTCACATGTTAAACAATATATAAACACATATAAACTATCATGGCCCATGCCCTGTATATGCAACAAACATGCAGTGCTACAACATATATAGTCCACGCATAATACATATACAATTGTAACACATAATATATTTAACATGTGTATACACATTACTCAGAGATTAATACACACAAGAAGACACTTATCAATTGTTGTAATCCACCTACTGTGCCTAGACCTTAGACATTCTTCCCAACCATAGAATCTTCCACATAGAAACTCTCAGCAGTAGGTCACCCCTGAGTTGAGGCTTAAACTCCACCAAGACAAAGGATTCCTAAGCCAAGATAAGGTCTATCAATAGTCAAAACACTCAGACAAAGGTACCAACCCCAACAAACAAACTATAGTCCCTCATTCCCCACATGCATGTCCCACCCTAGGAAGTGTGCCCCTTCTTTGTTCAACAATCCTTCTGCTACCCCACTTCCCTTCTAGGGCTTCAAAAACAGGTCGGATAGGAAATCTCAGAGCCATGTAGTTGTTGCTTGACCCCTTGGGAAATCAATTACCAATAGTTCTCTCATCTGGAGAGAATGCTCACGGGCCTAACAACCTGCTTCTTCAAAAAAAATTAGCATGAAAACCTGGTTCTGCAACAAGCACGGGCTTGACAACTCACTTCTTCGACCAACACAGGATTGACAACCCGCTTCTTTGACAGACACAAGCCTGACAAACCACCTCTTCAATAACACACAGGCCTTCCCAAGTAGAAGTTTATGTGATGGCAACATGTTACAACAAGATACAAATGCTTAGCAGAGGAAATTTAGTCTACATGATCCAGGAATGACTGAAGCCCCTGAAATACACTAAGGCTCAACAATATATTTGCATGGCTAAAACTAGACACATGTCACCTTAAGAGCTAGCTTCACTCCACTTAGTGACTCGTTCCCATCCCTTAGGAACTTAGGATAAATATATATCCCATATTATATTTTTCATTTATCAAAATATTTCCTTTTCCTAACTCTTAGCCCCTTTTCCCTTTTCTAGCGGAGTTTAAAGCCTCCGTCTCTTTTTGTCTAATTGGTCTATGTGTAGTGATATGTTTTTATTAATATCTGAGTGCGATTACATTTTACAAAAATAGGCACACTGGCCTTTGTCGCAATCCAGGCTCTCTAGCCTAATAACCACACAGACACTCTAGCCTCAATATACGTATATACAAAATCTCTTCGGATCCAAAATATCCTGGTTACAAACACGGTCCGATGCACACTTTGAAGCGATCCTCACACATTTACTTAGTTGCGCGCAAATTTATGAAACAAGTGCTCACAAAGATATGAAACAGGTGCACACCCTTCCCTTGGTGCACGTGCACGACAATTCTCACGCACTTACTCAGGTGCATGCAAAGCTATGAAAGAAACATGCATTCTTCCCATGGTGCACGCACCCTAAACTGTACCCAAAACTTGTGCACCCATGACTCATCAACCTATATGTACCTTTACATTTACATTACAATTGGGGTTTGGCCTAGGGGTATTACATAACATATTATACATTGCATTACATGTTGGACACTTTCCTTTCTCACAACACTTAGCAATACAAGGTGCCTTACACCAATGAACCGACATCTAGAATATCACCCCTACCATGTTGTTATTTTCTATGGAAGCTAGTGGATTTACTACGTAACATAGAGAAATAGGCCTAGGGTGTTTTTGTTTTCTAGGGAAGTCCTCTACTAAATCTTGAAGTAGAAATTTGTAGAACAAGAGATAAGGAAAAGAGAAGTAATTTTGACCAAGAACTTGATATTGCAAGCAATACCGATGATAATTAATCTTCTTTCTGGATGCATTTGAGAGGAAAGCATCACCTGCATTGTTGTGTAATTACAAAGATTTAAATAAACACGAAAATTGTGAAGAAACTATCATGTCTAAAATGCTACATGAAAATATATTAATTACTATGTTATGAACATAGTCAAATAAAAAGATATTTGTTGAATATTCTTTAACATCAATGAGTGTAAAGTATTATACATGACTCTGACAATTTGAACCTAGATATGAGCTTTGGTAAAAGATTTATCTTACCCTTTATGCTTCGTGTTTATAAGATGGATGCTGACCTCGTTACTCAATTTCTAAGTGCTGGAATTTCACTAGATATTTAACTTGAAATTGTTATTTAGTTTAAACTCACACATTTATTCGATATACCATAGTCTAAACTCATAAATAGTTTAAACTCACAAATTTATTCGATATGCCATATATCGGATGTGAAGAACCATCCTTTAAATCTCTCCACAAAAATTCTTTCGCAAAAAAATATAAAATTTTGATTCAATTAATTAAATATTATATATTTTATAAACATGCCAATTTGATGAACTTTCTTCACAGTTTTCTTTATTATTTTCCTCGTTATTATGATTAATATATTTATTATTGGGGTTTCGTTTATGAGGGATATAAAGGTTTGTGATTAAATATATTATTTTTAACGAATTGCAATATTATGTAATTTTGTCAGCGGTAACACATATTTGGTAAAGTTAAACTTTTGGCGATAAAAAAACGTGTAACTTACCTTTTTTTTCCAGGGAAAAAATTGTCTAGAATTTATATATTGTATAAACTCATTTACAAAGGCGCACCAGCTGGTAATGAAACCGGTCAGTGGTTCGAGTCTAATGCACTGCCATCACAAAAGTGTAATACGGCTCAGTGGATCGAAACAAAATCGCACAGCAGTCGCAGGATTGAGTAATGGACAGTAAACAAACATACCAAAACCAAATTTGCCTGCCATCATCACAAAAGTGTGAATAACGGCGCAGTGGATCAAAAAACAAATAACTCAGCAGTCACAGGAGTGTGAAATGGACAGCAATGAACATTCCAGTAGCCTGCCATCCTTCATCACAATAGTGTGTAACGGCTCCGTGGATCTAACAGATTACTCAGCAGTCACACGAGTGAGTAATGAACAACATTCAAACAAACATTCCAGAACCAAAAAAGTCTGCCAACCACGATCAAAATATGCTTAGATGGGTCATGGAACTGTCAACTCCATTGTCACTGTGAAGTATGGAGAGCCTCCCTGTCACATCCTTTAGCTCTCTCTTAGAGAGAGCGTCCGCCTCTCCGTTGTGGGCCCTCGGAATGTGATGATATTTGATATCGGCAAAGAGTTTAGACAGCACCAGCGTTTTCAGTTTCCAGCATTTGATGTGGACAGAGCGAAGATTGGATCTATGATTGATCTAATCGATGACAACTCTTGAGTCTCCCAAAACATATAAATGTTTAATAGACCACGAAGTAGCTAAAAAGAGAGTGGTCCAGAGCCCCAAGAGCTCAGCTTTAGTGTTCGTGCCTCCCCCACAACTAAAAAACCATTTAGTGATCCTTGATTGGTGAGATTTGAAGAATCCACCAGCTCCACAGCATCCAGATTGCGCAGCTCCGTCGAAGCAAGCTAGCGTAAATCCCTCTGGCAGTTTGAGATCGATAGCTTTATGAGTGTGGATAACGTCCGGAGCTTGTTTCCAGTGAAAGGAAAACATAACTTTGTTTACAACGTTCAGCAAGTTTGGTGGCCGGTTCTCAAATGTCACTCTGTTCCGCTCTATCCATAGGTGCCAACAAACAAGAGCTTCCAGGCAGACTGGAGGAGATTTTTGTGTGATCCACAATTGAATGCAATCAGAGAGCGTGTCTCTGCTCCAGGAGAAAGGAAGTGAGAGATGCTTTAGGAGTCGTGACCAGACCTCCCTCGCAAACCCACAATGGATCAAAAGATGATGGACGTCTTCACCTGAGCAACGGCATAGCAAGCAGATGTTGGGCCCCTCCCAACCACGCCGGTGAAGCGCTTCCCAAGTGAAGATCTTACCTTTCCCCGCTAGCCAGAGAAAGAGCTTTAATTTCAGAGGAATGGTCCATTTCCAGAGTTGGAAGAACCAGGAGGAGTCAACGCTGAGTAAGCTCTGAGATTGAAGAGCTGCATACAAATTTTTCACCGTGGGGGTGCCCGTGGCATCACCTCCAGCCCACAGCAGCGAGTCTGGCTCAACCGTGAGTGAAATGCCAGCTCCTCTGATAGCAGCAATATAACTATTCCACTCAGTCACCCACGATCCATCAAGAGCTAGTTCCCTGCTTCCCAACCAGTGATCTGGCAGTGTATGTACTCCATTCAAGAGACTAGCCTGTGAGAGGGTTAAGATATTAAGTGAACTGAGATGGGCACACAAGGAGGGAGAAAGGAGTGAGCTCTCCTCCAGCCCGAGTATCTTATCCTTGCCAAGTTTTATCTCCTTGCTAGAGCCGGGCTTCCAACGAAGCCAGTGAAGTATCACCGGAGTGGAGGCGACCAGGCCTTTCTAGAACGGAGAAGCCCTCTTGATCGGAAAGGAGGTCCTTCAAATCCAGTTGCTGAGAGGCTGAGAGCCCAGATATTTATCAACTATAATTCGATGCCAGATACTTCTTTGTGTTACTGCTCTCCAAAAAGAGATTGCCAGGAGAGCAGTGTTGAATGTGTGGAGGTTTTTTAGTCCCCAACCCCCTGCTCTACGAGGTTTTGAAAGAGTCTCCCAGTTGCAGAGGTGAAAACAACGTTTTCCAACCCTTCCATTCCACAAAAAATTAAAGGCTAATCTGCGAAGTTTGGTGGTGATCAATTTTGGAATCCTTTCCAGGGTCATCCAAAACACAGCACGGCTTTCGAGCACTGCTTTAATCAAGATAAATCTGCCCCCCAGGGACAGCCACTTGTTACACCAGAATTCAATTTTCCTTTCAAATTTTTCCACAAGCCAGCTCCATTCACCCGGGCGAGTGGCTCCCAGCTTCAGCTGGTATCCAAGATATCTGAAGCCCTCCTTTAGGTCAGTAAAAGTGTAGGCGAAGTGGTCCATGAAGTTGTGTAGTTCAGGGGCCGAGAGTCCCCAGTAGTGAGCGGATGACTTTGAAAGATTAATAGAGAGACCCGAGATCGAGCAGAAGTGTAGAATAATATCCTAGATTACAGTCCATTCCTCCAGGTCTGCTTTCGTCATGATGAGTACATCGTCGACGAACATTAGAAGAAAAATCTTGATAAGCTTGGAAACCTTTATGCCGGACAATTGGTGATCACTGAAGCTTTTGTTTAGGAGGAGGCTGAGGCCCTCCATAATCAAGATAAAGAGATAGGGAGAGAGGGGGCATCCCTATCGGAGCCCCCTCTCGCTTTTGAAGAAGGTAGAGGCTTCACCATTAATCAAGACAACAAATTTGGCATTGGTAACACATGCTAGTATCCAATTTGTGAGCTGGTCCCCGAAGCCCACTGCATGTAAAATAAGTCTCAAGAACTCCCAATCTATACAGTCGAACGCTTTTTTAAGATCAAGCTTTAGGATCAACGCTTTTTGGTTCTTTTGCTTAATGTTGTGTATACATTCGTGGGCAGCTCCAATGGCATCCTGGATTCTTCTGCCCTTCAAGAAGCCAAGTTGCCGCTCTGAAAGACTTGCACCTAGATAAGGTTTGATCTGATTTGAGATAACTTTGGCTATAACCTTATAGATAAGGTTGCACAGGGCTAGAATCCCAAATATTCAATCGGATATCATTTAATAGGGGCATGCGTTGACTGAAGGTTTTCACGGTGCAACAAACACAACACTACCCACAATCATTCTACAGGAAAAAGTATTAATATTAAAAAGTATTGTGGATAAATTTAAAAAACAATTATAAGAATATATAAATGTTAATTTTTTGGTTTGTTATCATTTCAATCTGGTGTTTTAGTATTTTTGAATTTTTAATATTATTGTTTAATAAATAATAATAATAATAATAATTTTTATTTAATTTGGAATAATTAAAAAAAAAATTTAAATAATAAAAAGATCAAATTTAAAAAAAAAAAAAATTAATTTAAAAAGCAAGTGAAATTTAATAATAAAGTTGTTTATATTTACTTCATAAATATTTTAATGTAGCAGTTATATGTAATCTAAAACTAAAAACTAAAGTGATTATAAAACACTTATAATAATATCTTACTCGATTAATTTATATATTAGTACATTAAAAATTAAGTTTGAATTTTTTTTAATCACAATTAAATATATAATGTTTTAAATTATTAATAAAAATATAGAATTATTAAAGTTGTAAGTTTTATTCTTTTAAATTAAAAAATAGATTTTATTACTCTAAATTGAAATATAAATTAAAAATATATATAACTAGTAACAACTATTTTTATGTAAAAAGTGGTTGATCTATGTCACTAATTGAAAAAGGTGGAAAATGGCTTCTATTAGCATATATCAACCACTTTTTACATTAAAATGATTGTTGATAGTTGAAAACGGACACGCATAGACACAACAATAAACATATTTATACATTTTAAATTTAATAATTAAATATTATTTAGTAATTAGTTAATTATTATTTAAAATAAAATAATTAATAATTTAGTTAATATTTTTATTTTTATTTTTAAATAAAAAGGGGTAGTACCTATTATATTAACAAAAATGAGTATACAGTGACCGTTGACGCTGCCAGCTGTCCTACCTGAGCAGGAAACCAGGACAGCTGGGCGTTCTATGCCAGGTGCAATCCTGTTTCCAAAATATACATGTAGGTGCCCTGCCCAAGGGAAACCAGGGCTATTATGCTAAAGAGTTTCAAAACAGAGGCCATAACTAGACATAAAGAAACTGAACATTCTAACTGAACTGAGACAACAAAGATACTTCTAACCAGGAGCTTCGGTGAGTCTATTTGCTCGTGTTTGGGCGGTCGTTTCTCTTCTGATGCCAGCCTGCTGGAAGCGAGTACGCCTGTGCACACGTCGGGCACTGTCGCTTTGGAGAGCTCTTGGAGTAGGCTGCAAAAAGCATGTCCAGCCATTGGTCCATCCTAGCTAGGCGAAAAGCTTGGTTTTCCATCAGATTCCTGAGCTCGAACATGGGAGGGAGAGTCCCTAGTTCAGAGACTGGAGGCTGGTCCGACCCTCCTCTGTCGTCGGAAGCTCACATGCTGGAGTCCCCCACTGCTTGAGTGGGCAATCCTACTGGCTCCGCCATCCCTGTGGTGTCGTCGGGAGGGACTTCCTCCTCCATAATGCAGGGTGGGAAGAGGTCCTCTGTGGTGGCAACGTTGAGGTTCCACTGGGTATCCCCAGGCGGTGGCTTTGTTTCCTCTGCACGGGCGAGTGAGGGGTGGTGCTGCATTGCCTCCTCCAAACTAATTTCCTCTACGATCGCCATGGGTGGCATCCAAGGTCATCGCTTGCGTCGGGTGGATGCTAAAGTCAGTGCTTGTTCAAAATTATGAATGCGCCTGTGCCTGGATTCAGCCTTGTACCAAGCTGCCCCTCTGCGGGATTTCCCTCTGAGCCTGGGCATGGTGGAGATTCTGGTCCGAGCTCCTATCAATTTGGCCGCTCCTCGTCCTGGCTTCGGCGGAGGCTGGAGTTTCAGTCCGAACAAAATGAACACTGCGAGGGACCAATGCATCTCGTCCCAATTCATCACCGTGAAAACGCACCAAGCTGTCATGACTGCCGAGGCCATTAAGGCTGGGTGGTTAGTGCTCTGTCGCCTGGTACAATTCCCTTGCGTGAGAGGGCTCATTGACTGGAAATGGCGGGTGCAGGCCATGGCCTAATTAGTATTCGGAGGGCACTCGCAGGTTGATGCCATAAATGGGTGTCCCGACGTTCGTCCGCGTGTCTGCTGATGCACTCATGTCACCCCATCCAGGGAATAATTTAGTTAATATTATTATTAATTAAATAATTAAATAATAATAATAATAATAAATAAATTGTCCCCGAGGTGTAGGACAGTCAGTGACGGAGTGTGTTGTTAAGACATTGGGGATAAAAAATCCATCCATGTTAAGGGTTGATGTGGCTTAGGCCGGGTGATTTTGACGGCTTAGATTCCCCTAAGTCGGGATTCCCTAGCCACAAGTTAGTCCCACATGTCACAGACAAACTAACAAACAAAATAATAATAATAAATAAATTAGTATTGATTTATTAACAAATTATTAATAACAATTAAATAATAATAAATTATTTTTTAATAATTAAATAATAATAAATTATTATTTAATTATTAAAAATTATATATTATTATTTATTAAATCTATTAATAAATCTTAAGAGTGGAATCTACTAATAAATATATAAATGAATACATTATAAATGAATAGATTGCTAAAATATTAAAATTAGTTAATTATGAATAATTTAATAAAACATAAAATCTCCCGTCAAATAGTCATGCATAATGATAGGAACTCCCAATTCTCTTGCAAATATTGCCCTTTTCATCATTTCTTCACATGTACCTGCAGTAGCATTCAAGTAATGTCCCTTAATTTCACCCATCTTAGTCTGAGCTTTATAAATTGCTTCCGCACAAAAGACAAAACGATCTCTCGAGCGCATGAATGGTTGGGAATTTACGTTCTCATCATCCTTGGTAAAATCGAGTCCACCACGGAGACATTCGTAAACTACTCTACCATAGTTCTTGGCCGATAAACCCAATTTTGGTTTGATAGTACATCCCAATAAAAGACAGCCATATTTGTTCAATTTATCTCTTTCAACTTGGATACCATGAGGTAGACCTTGAAATGTTTTGGAATAAGCAGGGGGAATCCACAAATCTTCCAAACGTAGAGCGCGTAGGGCCTTGAATCCAAATACATATATATTAATAAAGTATTAAAATTTTAAAAATATAAAAAATAAAAATATATTTATAATACATTATTATAGGATAAACGCATTTATATATTTATAATAGATTAATATGTTATTTAAATGATACATTAATGATTTATAAATAAATGTATAAAATATTAAATGTTAAAGTATATATTATTAATACAATAATATAATTAATAATACAATAATTAAAGTATGTATTATTAATACAATAATACTTTAATGTGTTATTAATACAATTATAATTTATGTATAAATTATTAAAATATCAAAATATTATTAATAAATACATCTATTAAATTAATATTAATATCAATTTAGTACTACATTTTATAATATTAATTTAAAAAATAAATTAAATTAAGTTATTAAAAATTTATTACATTGTAATATTAAAATTATTATACTATGAGTCCCCGGGGGGCAGCTCAATTGGCAAGTGTCGTGATATAGCGTGTTATATACGATGAGGTTTCAAGTTCAAATCCCCTCGACTTACCCGTGCCTGCGGAAGGGGCATACGTATGGCACCTGGAGGTTATAGTGGTAGTGGTCAGAATCGACCCCGTGTCACGCGAGTACGAGACTGGCCCAGTTGCCGATTCCCCCAGCATAAAAATAAAAATAAAAATTATTATACTATGATATTGTAATAATTATAATACTATATTTTAGAGTATCAATAATATTTTATTGTACTCAATTACAACTATTACACTAACATACAACATAATATATTTTATTATCTAAAATTATATTTTATTATCTAAAATTCAATGTATTAAAAAAATATTATAGAATTGACGAGCCGGATGGAGAGAGTCAGAAGCAACGCGGCTAGGGCCTAAACCCTAGTCGCCCCCGGCCTGGTTTTGTTTGCAGGGACGCGACCCACTGCAGCAGCGGAGGATTACAGGTCCAAGGTTGGCGTAGCAGTGCGACCCTCGCCTTGCACGCGTTCTAGAGTTTGCAGGGGAGCGTCTTCGTGTGGAGCAGTGACTAGGGGACTACAGC
The DNA here is from genome assembly GCA_000966675.3 of Picea glauca. Classification (NCBI taxonomy): domain Eukaryota; kingdom Viridiplantae; phylum Streptophyta; class Pinopsida; order Pinales; family Pinaceae; genus Picea; species Picea glauca. Next base: position 3,039 of record JZKD02S1991689.1, on the reverse strand, counting down.
CGCGGATCCCTCTTGCTTGTGGGTTTGGCATGCGTTTTGCTTCTGCGCTGGAGGTCGCCGCCTATTCCTATGGCCCTAGTCTCGTCCGCCGAGATGGAAAAAGACTCTTTGGAATCTTTCAAATCGTTAGTCCGCTCAGCAGGACCTAAATCCAAGCCCTCTCACTCGTCCAAGTTTGTGAAGAAGATGGAGGAGATCCCTTCTCTGGAGCTAGATCCAGAGGAACCTTGCAAGCTTGCCCTCCTTGTAGCAGAAAACGCTCTCATCGGAAAGTTTATGGGGCTATGGCCATGCCCAAAAGTAGTGGAGGCATGGATGGATGAACGTTAGAAGACGTTGATTCAGGGAAACGTTACTCTGTATGCAGTAGGCAGGGGTTTTTTTATTTTCAGCTTCACGAGGAAAGTGGATCGAGATTTAGTTTTCAGATCTGGTCCCTATTTCATGGGATCGAAAGGGTTGTTCCTAGCCCCCTGGACTCTTGACTTCAACCCCGGAGCCGAGATCACAACAACCCCTGTTTGGGTTAGGCTGCCTCACCTTCCATTACATCTCTGGGGGATAAGCTCTCTGGAGGACATTGGAAATAAGCTTGGGCGTTTCCTGGACAGGGTGGAACTGAAGGGGGAACAGTTTACATGTGCCCGTATTTGTGTCGAGGTTAATCTCGAAAAAGGACTTCCGGATGCCATTAAGCTCTCCCTGGGGGAATGGTGCCATATCCAAGAGCTGGACTACGAGAAGATTCCTTTTAAGTGCCTCCGGTGCCATGCTTACGGTCACTTCGCAAGAAGCTGTCCCAAAACCTCTGAGGAGCCGGGACCAGTTAAAGATGATGATTTTTAGCCAGTAACTAACCGTCGAAGGCAGCCAAGGCGAAAGGAGCCGTTATCCCAGGCCCCAAAGGTCACCCATACGGCAGAGGCAACTCTAGAAACTAAAAACAACTTTGATGCGCTGAAGGAGGATGAAGCCCTGGACCCAGAAGGAACAACAGTTAAGGAAGATCCCCCGGCAGATGAAATCCCTTCAGACTGCGCTCCCCCAGAAACAACGACAGCAAAAGAAACTCGGGTTTCAGCTCCGGAACCTTCTACCACAGCAGGCCTGGTTGTTTCAGTCTCTGTGGAAACTTCTGAACCAGAAGACAATTCAGTTCCGTCCCCACCCCTTACCCGAGGGCGAAAGACCAATAAAGCGCGCAGAGAAAAGGAGGCGGCCTCCAACATTTCTTTAGGTTCTCAGAAAAAGATGGACCCCTACATTAAGGGGAAATTTTCATCCCCCTCGGTTTAATGCTTTGCTTCTGTCTTCTACTATGCTCACAATTTGTGAGAATTTACTCATGTATGCAATCTTTGTCATTTTCTTGAATTAGTTCAAGAAGCAAATGGGATTGGCTTCCCAAGACATTCACAAGAAGGTTGGCAGCACTGTTAGAGGTCACCAACCTTCTTTAGATATGTAACTTTCTGTTCCAGGCTTGCCAGCAAGCCGATTAATACAACATAACCATTTCTAGTTAAAATATATATATATATATATATATATATATTATAGAATAAAATATGTTATATTTAATATATTTATTTAAATAAATTGATTAAACGATTATTAATAAAAATAATAAAAATAATTTTATAATTTGATAAGTAAATTGAAATGTTTAAAGAAACATTTATTTTATAATATTAATATTTATTTAAATAAATTGATTAAATCATTATTAATAAAAAAGTTAAAATAATTTAATAAGTATAAAAATATTTAAATAAACATTTATTTTATAATATTCATATTAAATACATTAATTAATCATCATATAAATTTTATTATATATATATATATATATATATAATAAAATTTAAGAATACTTAAAATAAAATATTTGAAATATATTTTTTTAATTTTTAATATATTTAAATATAGAATAATTAAACTTCAAATGATTGTGATGATAATTTTAATTATCTAATTAAACTATAATAAAGTTTTCATTTACATCTGATCTAATAAATTATGATAAAGTTTTAATTTATAAGGAAGTTTCCTTCCATGTAATATATTATGTTAATTGAAAATTTGTATCTTTGTTACAAATGAAAAAGTTGTAATGCCCATCTCATTTTAAGCATTAATTTACTTTCATAACAAATCCTTCAGTAAACGGAGATAACAATTTCACAGCATATATTTATTTTCTCAACAACATATTTCGGCAATTTAGATTTATCACAGGGTAATAACTTTCTGGCAAAATGAGATAAATGCATAACTTTGACAAATACCTGATACTGATGCTAATTTTTGCTGCCTTGCTGCCTCTGCTCCTGCTGATACACAGATTAACCCTGCCACAAACAAGCAAATAACTGCCCAAAACTACTGTCCTCCCTGCCAACTAGGAAAACTACCTAGCTCCAGGATATCTACGGATATCCTGGCCCTCCATGCCCAAAACCTTCAGCAACTTGGTGCCTCCCTAGATCTAGCCACAGTTCAGAACACTCTGTTCCTTGCTTACAGCAAGCCAATAGTCCACAAAATACCACAGGATCGCAACCAATACAGTAGTGTACAGAAAATTGCTACTCACAGTAGATACCATGGTGCAGAACTCTCTGCTCACAACAGAATACAATAGTTCATCGCAAAACACAGAGTCCAGAGGCCCTCTGCTCACCCAGCACAATAGTTCATAGCCAAATATCACAGTACGCAGAATCTCTCTGCTTCCGACAAATACAGTGGTCCTGAGCTCACAACCCTGCAGCATCCATCCCCGCCGAATGGACTGCACATCCCCCTCTTCCCGTCCCTTATTCCTCCCTGCCGCCTCATGCAGTAACTCTACCACCAACCCCCTCCACGCGTCCTCCGACCTGCATCCCCCAATAAATTTTATTGCCTTGGGATTTATGAGTTCCCGCACCCTGCATACGCAACCATGTGCATACGTAACTCTGTTGTTATCTCCATTCTTACTGACTGTCTTTTAAATTGGTTTATCAGATCATTGAATGCAGTCTGCAATCAATG
>JZKD02S1991678.1:39633-49910 GCA_000966675.3 Picea glauca | reverse complement strand
TTTTTTTTTGGTAAATTCTCTCAAAAGATTCTCATATTCGAATAGACATCTATAAAATTACATCTAACATGAGGCTTGTTGCTTCTGATATGTATGTTGTTTCCTCTTAAGGCTTGCAATGTTTATTTTGTTGCACTGTTTACACTAGGTGTTTGTTCTTTTCATGAAAGCATTATATTCCATCTTGGATAGGGATGTTGTCCAATCCTTGGACTTAATAGAGTATTTTCATATAATTATGGAAGACAAAGAGAAAAAAAGGCCCAACAAATATTATTTATCTACTTTAGCATCCCAACCTACCTTTTTGATGCCACAATTTCACTTGATGTGACTAACTTGTTAATTTGTAATTCTGGTTGTTTGGTCATATTTTTGTGATGATTGTAGTATGGGCCTATTTATGATCCTACTTTACCTCAACTTGGAGTCTATGGGTTGCTTTCATTTGTATGTGTAAAATTGTGCTTTTTCGAGACTTGGATCAATTTGAACTTCATTTATGAGATGTTACCTAGTCCATCATTTGTGCTTTTCGTAGACTTAGAGCAATTTGAGATTGTTTTCACTACTCACTCAGTACTGATCAATTTCTTTGGAAACTTTTTTTTCTTCTGTTATATATTCAGATGCAACCTTGTGAAGTCTTGCATTTATTTATATATGGTTAGTGTAAGATTTTTTCTAGGTTGGGTTTGGAAATTATTTTGTAACAAATATTATTATGTGGGATTGATTTTTCTAATGCCTATATGGCTATGAAGTAATTGATTTATCATCCGAATGTTCATTTCCTTTGGTTATTATTTCAAGTTGCGTTTTTTTGGAAATAATCTCATGCTATTATTGCAAAGCTTGTTGTTGGATTTTAAATTTGGCTATATTTTATCTTTTCCAAGGCACCTAATGGTTTTGTTTTGAAGGAAAATTTCCTAGCAATCTTTACGAATTTTAGGTCATTAAAATTGTGTAATTTTCATTAAGTTCTTATTGGTTTATGGTAAGGTTTTAGAAAGTTGCATTCTTGGATGTAGAAGTTTATTTGGTTGTTTTAATTGATTGAGCATATATAAATTATGGTTTTAACCTTGATAGTGAGAAAATTACCCTTGCCTCAAATTCAATTTACTCCTTTTCCTTTTCCTTAACTAATCAAATGCATTAAGGCTTCTTTTCACTTAATTTGTGGTTGGAAACCCAACTTCATTGGTTATTCCAGATGCATGATTTGATTGAAGAACATATCTTGTTGATAAGTGTCATGGATAGGATATTTAGTTGTGATGTATGGAGTATGAAATTTTTGGGAAGAGGTCATTCTTAGTGAAAATAAGAGGAAGCCAAAATATAAACACTTGGATAGGTGGTCGAAGAAAGAAGAATATATTTTTTGTACATTTTGATGTTTATTTTGAAGAGTTTGGGAAACTTGCATAATCATATTATTTATGTATGGGATATATGTTTGAATATTGAGAGGGGGGGTGAATCAATATTATGCAATAATTACCACTTTTAACCAGAATATGTATGCATCAATTCATCAACAGTTTATCACTTATCCCTTCATTTAAATTTTCATTAACACATAACCATAAACAATACCATTCAATAATATTTCACATCATACACAGTGCACAAGATATTTTTACATGGAAACCCAAATCAGAGAAAACCAAGGAATTATTTCTTATATATAAAATATTACATTCATAGGAAGCACCAACTTCCAAATTCTCCAGCACCAACTGGAAGGAGGCTCCAACCCCCTAGTTTACAGGCCCCAACCTGAAGGAATCTACAACTCCTTGAATTCTCCAGCTCCAACTGGAAGAAGGATCCAACCCCCCTATTTACAGGCTCCAAACTGAAGGAAGCTACAACTCATTGAATTATCAGGCACCAATCAGAAGGAGGCTACGACACCCTTTCCTTGCCCCATCCTTCTTCCCTAAAATATAAATGTAGAATAAACTTGTCACTACCACTGTCATTCTCATTGTCACTGATATAGATATATCAACTTGTAATCATCACTGTCTCTGTCACCATCACTATATTTGTCACTGATACTGATATCTCATCATCAACATCATCATCAACATGTTGGAGAAATTTCTATTTTCGGCACACTAGTTCAGTGGGAGTTAATTGACTAGTTATATTTTAGACTTTCTAATTTAGATCATCATTATTATGCTATTATGCATGCATGAATTTTTCTATTATGGAATATTATGACCTATATATGAGTGTATTCCACTCATTCATTGTATCATATTGATCATCATATATGTATCAATCATCAACTAATTGGAGTAGTGTGAATATATTTTCTCATTCTTCCATATTGAATCTCTCTTATTTTCTTGATAAGATGTGTTTGTACTTGCTTTATATAGATCTCCTACACATGTTTCAATGAAACATTGACATGGTATTAGAGCTACGCTACTTAGAGCAAGCTAGAGAAGCCAAAGAATAAGGAAAATCGATGTTTTGGCTAGCAAAATCTATGGTCGTACCTTTCGACAGTAATTTATCCAAAAATATTAACTTTTTAAGGAAACAAATCGCTAGAGAAGTAAATAGACCCATTCAACAAGTGGGTTTTCAACCATTTGGAGAAATTTTTCATCGTTTTCTCATAAAGTAAGCCCGAAGATCACCTCCTGAAACTGATATGAATCCATGATCGTACCTTTCTATAGTGATTTCTCCCAAAATATTAACTTTTTGAGGAAATGAATCACTAGAGAATTAAATCGACCCATTATGCAAGTGTCTTTTCAACCGTTTGGCGAGATTCCTCATCATTTGCTCAGAAAGTAAGTCGGAATATCATCTCCTGAAACTAATACGAATTTTCACTTAAAGTGCCCTTTCTGTAGTGATTTCTTAGTTTTTCACTTGCATATTGAGAGTAAAATTTTAGGGGTTCTGAGAAACAGTTGGAGAGGTGGATAGAACACCTATTATACAGTCAAAATTGCTGATAATACTCACACCATACAATTATTTTTATTGGAATCCCAAGGCATAATTCCAACTCAAAAGGAAAGGACTGTACAACTTGACAATGGGGACAGAAACATAACCTACATCAGCAATTGAGAAGATGATACGGGTGAACCAAAAGGATGAAGCCACATCACTTATTCTTGAATTGATTTAAATTGATCTATGGTTTCATGTTTCCACATGCAAGACTCCAAACGAGATTTGGACCACCTTGGAAAGTTTTTTTGGAAAGCAGGATGAGATGAGAGGTCATATGCTTGAGGTAGAGTTGAATACTTTGAATCCTAAAAGTTTTGATAATATACATGATTTATTTACTAAGTTTAAATCTTTGATATTGAGCTTAGAAAATTGTGGTATTGATAAGTCTAAACAAGTGGACCAACTTATTATAACAATCTTGGCCAAGCTAGGACCATAATATGATGTCTATGTTTCCACTTTCCATTCAGGAAGGTATCTCATGGGTACAAATTGGAAGATGCCTACCATGGATCAATTCATTGATTCTCTCACACATGAGCAGGAAAAACTCATTTGGATGGGCCAAATCAAGGATCCCAAAGCACATGCACTCACCATGCATGATGGAAAAGGATCATCCAAACAAAATGAGAAGGAGAAACATAATGAGAAGGAGGGATATTCCAAACCCTTTAACGATTCTTCAGGTTCCAAAGACTCTTCAGATTCCAAGAAGAAGAAGGGAAAGCAGTGCACTTATTGCAATAAAATGAATCATGAATAATCCACATGCATGAAGAAACATATCGATCTTATGGAACATGCATTTCAACATAACAACCTTGGAAACTTCATTCCAGAGGGAGTTAAGAAGAAGACAAAAGAATATCCTACTCCTAAGAAAGGTAATCATAATGATCTTGTTGCAATTAATTCCTCATATGATTCATGGATTATATATTATGGTGCATCCCATCATATGGCATCGAAAGAGGAATTTTTCTCTTCCATGAGTCCATGCTCAAGACCCCCTATTCTCATGGGGGATGATACTCTAGTAGCAGTAGCATGAGAGGGAGGAGTGGAACTCCATAATGATAGTTTTAAGAATGCTTTACATGTTCCAAATATTTCTATGAACCCACTCTTAGTTTTTCAGATCATTCAGAAAGGTAAAAAGGTTGAATTTACATCAGATTCAGTTTCAGTAATTGACATGCATGACAATTCCATCATTTCAATTGCTAAGGTGGATCACAAGTAAAGGTTTTATAAATTCACTAAGTTTTCTGGTGATGACTCCTCTTTTCTACATACACATAAGGAGAGTACTTTGCATGCACCTCCAATGAAACATGCATATACTCTTCTGCTTCCATTAGTTTCAAACATCAGAGATGATTCCATACACTCAGATTCTATACATGGAAATAAGAAAGTAGTAAAGCTAGATAAGAATCCAACCTCGAAGCTTTAGTAGATTCCCAAGAGGGAACAATTCACACTTTAAGAATCAGGTGTTCTTGCAGGGAATCCGTTGAATTCGAGGAGGACTCAATCTCATCATGGGGAGCCTTCTCAGGTACCTTCATATTTTGAACCTGTGATGCCCATGCATTGTTATATGGTTTAATATTATGATCTGAATCTCTACAGTGAGGATGTGGGAAATCCATTATGGAAAGTAGCCATGTAGAAGGAGTATGAATCACTCCTAAAGAATCGAACATGGCATCTGGTTCCACTTACAATAGAAAGGAATATTTTTAGGTGTAGATGGATCCACAGGATCAAGAGGTACAAGGCTAGACAAGTTGCCAAAGGACTTCATCATATCCATAAATATTTCTACATCTTCACAAATACTTTCAGTGAGCAGAAGTTTCATACTTTGTGGGATCGTCTTGCAATGAATAACACAGTTGCGTAGCAACTACCATTTTCTTCTTTTGATGCATTGTCTTTTGAGGGGGGATTTTGTTCCCACCTGGTTTTCCCTCTTTCCTCATTTTTATTTAGTGTTCATTAGTTGCATTGTACATGAGTACCTAATATGGCCTAGTAGTTGAGACTCATTTTTACTCCATAGTGATGTTAAAGGGGGGTGTTGGAGAAATTTCTATTTTCAGCACACTAGTTCAGTGGGAGTTAACTGTCTAGTTCTATTTTAGACTTTATATTTTAGATCATCACTATTATGCTATTATGCATGCATTATGCTATTATGGAATGTTATGTCCTATATATGAGTGTGTTCCACTCATTCATTGTATCTTATTGAGCATCATCTATGTATCAATCATCATCTCATTGGAGTAGTGTGAATATATTTTCTCATTCTTCCATATTGAATCTCTCTTCCTTTATTGATAAAATTTCTTTGTACTTGATTTAGCTAGATATCCTACGTAGGTTTCATTGAAACATTGACACAACAAGCCAGATCTAATTAATCATATGCCAATATCACTAAAATCATATCTCATACATATGCTCAACATCATCAACATATGCCTCAAACCATTTGCCAAGACCATGTCTCAAGCATGTGCCAAACCATCCAAGATATGCCTTAAGCATATATCATAACCATCAAAATAGAACACATATACAACATACCTTTAGTCATGTAGTGATCTGGTGTATGTGATCACAGAAATACAAACCTTCCTCAACTTTTTAACAAAAGGATATCATCTTCATTTGACTTTACTCAAGTCTTACGGGACTAGTTTTTGGATTAGCCGCAAACCCTAAATTTCAACAAAAATAACTATGAATCTGTAATGAATAAATATCTGAAACTTGTACCCAATATTCTTGAATATCGTCTATGAAATTCCTCCAAGTTTCACTCCCTGAATCATCCCTGAAAAATGAGTGATAGTGAAAATGGAAGACCTTGTCAAATTCTTTTCTATTCTAGAGATCTAAATTGTAGAGCATGCCATGTGCTGAATATTTGATATATGGTTCTAAAACTCACACACAATATACTATGGACTATACTCTTTCCAATTCAATTGGTATCACATAATTTGGATTCTCTATGAATATGTTATGATTGTTTTTCTCAGAACACTTTAGAACTCATCACTACAAGAGTTCATCCTCCCTTGGACTTTCTCCATTCTTGACTTCATCTTCCCTATGAAATTCACCTCATATCTCCTTAGTTACCTTAGATAAAAAATCACTTGAGTTGACGTAACAAATGAACTCCTAGGTGCCTTATTTATAGTAGATCTGGCACCCTCTTTTTAGGGCCGACTTGACCCAAATAAAATTCAATTTAATTTTTAATGATTATTCTGTTGGGGCCGACTTTAACAACAATATCCTTAATATTTATTTTAATATTAATTGAAATGGGGCCAACTTATAACTTCTTGTTTGAAACAACTTCTCTTCTTTTAATTAATTTTGGGTTGACTTGTCACTTCTTGTTACAACTGTATAGGGATTCTTAACCATACTTCGGGTATTCCATCTTCAAGAGGGCATATCTCCTCAATTGTGAGGAACCACGTGGAATACCAGCTACCGTTAGAAACTACATGAAAATGAATATCCATCTATGATGGTTGCGCATGCATTTACAATGTCCTTTAAACTCTTTTTCTTCAAATAACTAAATTGGCTTCATGACCATGACTCTGGGCTTCCTACAAAATTATTCAAAGTTGAAATCAATGACAATCAATTCTCCAACAATATCCCCCTTTGACATTGATGGAAACACTCATGCTCCCTCTGCGACCAATGCTCCCCTTTTCTTCATGTGCTCACCCTGTCTTCATTCTTTTGTTCTCTCTCTCCCCCTTTGAGATCAATGGCAAAGGGTAACTCCCCCTAACAATATACCTTCTTCTAACAATCTCTTTCCCAGTCTTCCCGCTTTTGAACTTTCTCTCCTGCTTTTGTTCTTTATCTCCTACGATTCTTTTTTTCCATTGGTGCTTCTTGATTACGTAAACCAATGACATATATATAAATAATCCATATTAAGGTTCCTTTATTGACTAATCTGAGATCAATCATTTAACAATATTCTGTTCACAGATGATTTCTCTTCCCTTGTCTTCTTTGCAAAATGTTGTATAGATCACCGTGGAGCATAAACTACACCAAGTTTCTATCAAAGATACTCAAATGTCTCTCTTGGGAGAGGTTTGGTGAAGATACACTAAATGTGTTCCTTTGTCCCAACGTACTCCAACTTGATATTATTTTATGTAACTTGTTCCTGTAGAAAGTGAAATTTGATCGAAATGTGTTTAGTCTTGGAATGAATCATTAGATTCTTGGAGATACTTATAGTACTGAGGTTTTCACAGAGTATAGAGATGGGCTCATCATATTTACTTGTATGTCCTACAGAGTTTTCTTCATCCAGAGGACCTAAGTACAACATGTTGTTGTTGCAATATATTTTTCTTCTATTGTAGATAATGATATTGAGGATTGCTTCTTACTTAACAGGATACCAGACAATCACGCAAGTAGAAGGTTTCTCCACTAGTATCTCTTCTATCATCAATGATTCCTTCCCAATCTACATCTATGTAGGATACCATAGTCAGCTCATTCCCTTTTGGATACCATAATCCAAACTCAGTTGTTTCTTTAAGATATCCGAAGATTCTTTTTATTGCTAGTACATGAGTTTTCTTTAGTGCTACTTGAAATTTGGCAACTTGTCCAACTACTTGCATTACATCTCGCCTTGAAGCTGTCACATAGAATATGCTTATGTTTTGGTAGTAGGAGGTATTCCCTCTTGGAAAAAAATTCTTAGAGAAGAAGAAGAATCCAAGAAGTCAAAGGAAGACCATTGAACAATTGAAGAATCCTTAGGAAGAAATAGAATACCATAGAAGAGAAGTCGACCCCACATGAAAACAATAAAGTAATATTGAATACCCTAGAAGAGAAGTCGACCCCACTAGAAAATAAGAAAGGAAAATTAGATTTTCCAGGATGAGAAGTTGGCCTTAATAAAGTGACTTAGTGAATATAAATAGGGGTGATGCCTTCCTCATTTCAAGACACTTACACAACTCACTCAACAAGGAAAATGAGGTGCAAGTCTGAGGCAACCGTAGGAGACGTTGCAGTTGGGGTTCTTGGTGGTTTCTATTGTGTGCTACCTCTAGAAGGGTTGCACTAGGGTTGTGACATAGTTTTCTACCCTTGCTAGGTTTTGACAAGGAAAAGAGATAAGTTCTTGTTATCATGGTTTCTTCATTACTATTTTTTCTCTTGTGAATAGATCTTTCTCATGGTTGTTTTGTATTATCATAAAGATTTTCTCCAAGAAAAGTCGGTTGGGTTTTGAGTTTGGGGTTTTACTAGGATAAATGTTTGTGTCTTCTTGTGATTTTTTATCCTCTTCTAGATCCTGATTATATTTTCAGTATATGATTATTGAATGTTAAATGAATATCAAAATGCTATGGTAAATCTATTGCTACTGAAAATTTGAGAAAACATAACATAGTATGAGAGCGCGTTACCTTCATAACAATCTAATTACTGGAAGAAATAACATACATTGTTGTGATTTTTCGTTGCACATATATGAAATTGTCAAGCTCATTGAGCAATTTATTGGAGGACAATGATATTAATTTTTCCATAGATCAAATCGCCCTAACTTAGTGAAAGCATAAATTTCTCAGTTACAGTTTCCAGTTACAGTTGCAGTTGCCAGTTACAATTGCAGTTTCCAGTTACAGTTGCAGTTGCTAGTCGCCAAATGTAGTTGTAGTTGCCAGTTGTGCAAGACTTGAGATTAGAAGACAAGTTGGATGGTGCTACAAATTTCATAGGTACGCACTTGTATATACGTTATATCATGAGGGTGTTTGCAGGAAAAAATACATTTTTCCAAGAAGTGACAGTAGATCCAAAAGGATATTAGATCTAGTTCACTTAGAGGAAGCCCAAGAGTTGGAGGTAGAAGTGGTGGTGTCTCCTACAGTATATGACAACTTGAAATCAAATGAGACAGTAGCAGTTAAGACTCCAATTTACGGGTTTGATTGATCTATCCTGGTTTGCTTTATATCAGGTTTAATATTTGTTGCATCTCAAGAAAATGGTGTAGCTATGTTAACAACCTTTAGAGGCCTATTACTTCCAAGTATTATTGTTATGATCATTATGCAAATGCTCACTGTTTAGTACTAATGATTCACTTGTTTTCAAGATGAAATTAATATCCTCTAGGAGATGCTATTTTTTTTTCCAGGCAGGTTACCATGGAGGAATAATCAGTCACAACACTAGAAAAGTGTTGTTCTTGTTTCTTGTTCTTGTATTTTTGTTTTGGATCTTGTCCCGAGAAGGTTACACGTGTTGAATGCCATATGTTTTCCCTTCTTTCCTCTTATTTCCCTTTTATGAATTTTCCCCTCCCATAAATATTTATTGGCCATGTATCATAAATATCTTTCACCCCTCTCTTTGTTTTATCTTAATTACCATACTTATCCATTTCCAACATACTCGTGGATTTGCGTTTATTTCCTATTTCCTTTTCATCCGGCTCAACACTTAGTTTATTTTTTCATCACTGACTCTGTTGATTAAGGTTGATTGTCATTGATGTCAACCCTTGAAGAAAGCCCCAAAAACAAAGGTTTGGGTAATGGACCCAAGATTGTTTGATGTAAATATGACTCATTATTGTCTTGTCAAGGTTGATAAGAATTAAATATGGATGAAATCTAAAGTGGTCCCCTTATGGTGAAAGCCCTCACGGGAAGACGCTTTGCGGAGTAAGAGAACCCATGCTTAATTGTGGAATAATGAGATGAAGGACAATGAATTTGTCAGGGAAAATATCCTATATGGATATTTCTTGTCATTCAATTTCCGGTGGTATGTGGAACGTCACATAACTCCTCACGGTTAGAGAGTTATGACCATGTGAAGTTGGAGAACCCAGGTTTGGGTAATGGACCCAATTTTGTTTGATGGATAACGGTATGGTTTTTGTTATATTTAAAGTTAATACTATTCTATATGGATAGTACATGTCATTCCATTTTTGTTGGTATGTGGAACGTCACATAACTCCTCATGGTTTGAGAGTTATGGCCTTACGAAGTTGGAGGACTCTCTTATGTCATCTAGAAGCCACAAAAGGTCAAAGTAGTCAAAGTGGTTTAATAGATTTTAGAAGGTAAATAATAAAGTGAAGTGATGAGTGTAATATAATTCAAAGTGAATACAAAATAAATTATTTAAATAATAAATTTAATGGAGAAATTAGAAGTGGGTTAACC
>JZKD02S1991678.1:9487-20461 GCA_000966675.3 Picea glauca | reverse complement strand
TCCCTATGAATTGGTCTATGGAAAGAGTGTTGTCTTTCCTGTGGAATTTGAGATAAAAACCTTAAGGACTGCTTTAGCTGCCAACCTTGATCTAACCGATGCACAGTCAGCTAGGCTGCAGCAGCTTAATGAACTAGAGGAGAAAAGATTAGATGCCATTCAGCAAACAACCATAATTCAACAGCAAAGATCACAATGACATGACAAAAACATCAAGAACAAGCAGTTCCAAAAAGGTAATTGGTCTCTACTGTATGATTCTTGATTCAAAGAATTTCAAGGGAAACTGCGTACAAGATGGTTGGGACCTTACGAAGTAGACACAGTTTTCCCTAATGGAACAGTAAGGCTCCTCACAATCGATGACTCCAGAACTCCGTTACTTGTAAATGGTCATCGGCTCCATCTGTACCAGAAACCTATTTCTAAAGAAGATTTTAAGGCCACATGCATGGCAGATGCTCATTTTCTCTTCGTTGAGGGGGTTTCTACCCCTAAAAGCAATTAATTCTTTCAAGATTGATTTTCTTTAGTATTAGATTAGATTAGATTTCGTTTTTCTAATAATCCCTGTCAAAGAAATACCATGCTACAACTGTTTTGCAGATTCTCGATCAAAACACAGCCACCAGAAGAAGACGATTCTACTTCAGAGAAACGAGCCTTCACGATGCCGAAACACCGTTGTTTAGCACTGTTAACTTTCACGATGTTGAAACACCGTTGTTCAACACTGATGACCTTCATGCTGCTGAAACACCACTGGTCGACCCTCTTGACTTGCTTCTGAGGCCGAACAACCACCATTCTCCATTTTCTACTTTTCTCTGTTGTCGGAACACCACTGTCAGCAATCCGCCCTTCTTCTCCATTACTGAAACACCAAAATCACACTACCTTTTTCATTTCCTCATCATCCTTCATTGACGAAACAACTCCGTCCAACAATTGTTTCGCCTTTCCCCTTCCAATGCTGCAACACCATTGCTCAGCACTGTTGACTTTTTCCCAATGCTGAAACACCACTGTTCAGTACTTTTTCTTCCCACTCCCAGAACACTACAATCCATCATTTCCTCACCCTCCATCATTGACGAAACAACTCCGTCCAGCAATTGTTTCGCCTTTTCTTATTTTTCCATTGTTGAAACACCATTGTTAGCAACCCTTCATCATTTTTTTTTCACGATGCTGAAACACCACTGTTTAGCACGTTTGACTGTTCTTCATTCACGATGCTGAAACACCACTGTTCAGCACATTTGATTTTTTTCATGATGCTGAAACACCACTGTTCAGCATATTCGACTTCTTCCCGACGCTGAAACACCACTGTTCAACACTTTCGACTTTCTTCGATGCTGAAACACCACTGTTCATCACTTTTTGACTTTCTTCCGATACTGAAACACCAGTCATCAACAATTCTTCATCTACAACAATTGTTTCGTTCTTCTCTGTTGCTGAAACACCAGTCTTTCACCAGCGTCCATCAGCAAGATTTTACGCCTTCAGATTATAGTTCGACCTTCTAAAACATCAAACCCTTGACACAATCAAAAGTCGTTGCCACAACAGGACCACCACGGACAGGCATGATATCTGGTTGGCTGAACGAATCAAATGGTAAGGCGAGGTATGTAAATATTGTGTAATTCAGATTAGACTGTAGTTAATGAGAAAGATTTTAAGCCATTAAGACCATTTAAGTGCCATTATTACTAATCTCACTTAATGGGAGGGGAAGTACACGTCAAATCCGTGATACCATCATTTCCTCCGATTTTATCGCCACCATCCCCATTTCATCACCTTTTTGCGCATTTAACCACTACTCCTGCATATAACCCCTCGGAAAACTTACTTTGTGCCAGAGCTGATACACAAACTCTTGACGTTGTATCTTACTAATCTAGTAGCCATGGGAGGAGTTGTCATCCGCAAAGAACCCACCACCATAGCGCTGCTCGAACACTATCCAGCAGCATATCAAATCTTCGAGCAAGCAGGCTGGCTTAATTACTTCCGCAGGCTTCAAGGATATAATGAACGACAAGTACTACAGTTCACCCGAAATCTTCAGGAGAACCATTCTGTCATCGTAGGCATCCGGATACCTGTAACAGAGAAAGACATATCAGAGGTCTCAGGCCTCCCCATTGATGGCACTCGACAGTTCAGCCGGAAGCATATCATCGGGGATGTCCAGCAGAGCTTCTTCCTGACTGAGGAAAGAATTGTATTGAAGGGAAGATGCGTTCAGCTCAGTTCACCACCACCCCCGTGGCCGGAGGTTTCCAGATTCATCAAGCACTACCTGACCTGCGAAGGTCACTATCAGGTAGTCTATCAGCACGACTTCCTTTTGCTTTCTCATTTAAGACATAACAAACGGGTCAATCTTCCCTATTATTTGCTGGGCTGTTTAAAGAATATGGCACATTACTGTCGAAAGGCAAAAGATCCAACCCAATCACTTACCCACCACCGTCTTGTTCAATTACTCATCAACAGGGGTTTTGAACAACAAAACCGTCCACTAAATAATCCGCCCATAAACCCTCAACCAGTTGTTGAAATTCCCCAGGAGAAGCAGCATCAAAACCCCCCAGACGTCCCCGAAATACCCACAGAACCAACCAGTCCAACCATTTTCCCTACCCCACCTAATCCACCACATACCCTACCAGAGTCATCCACCCCCGCCCTTCATATTCTCAGTGATGACTCTGAACCAGAAAATGTCCCCTGCCCTATCATTCAGGAAAGACCTCCACGAAAACGAAAACAGATTGCCCCCTTTCCACCTTTCTTACGCAAAAAGAGAACGAGAGCCTCAATGAGGCCTCCCTGGATGACCACTACCCTAGATCCCCCACATATTCGACTGATACACCGTACATCTTCAACTTCCCAAACCCCGGGATCTTTGCCTATTCCAACCTCGATGGTTGCAACACAAGAACCAGCCACCGATATTGAGTTGCAGGAATTAGAAGCCAAGACATCATTTTTTGAAGTAGCTGAAACAAAACCAGCTACCCATCCAATGGCTGAAACACAAGAACCAGCCACTGGTATTGAGATTGAATTTCAGGAATCTGAGACCCCGGATGCTGCAACACAACATCCAGTGGCTGAAACACAAGAACCAACCACTGATTTTGAAATTGAGGAAATTGAGACCTCGGATGCTGCAACACAACACCCAATGGCTGAGACTCAAGAACCAACCACTGATATTGACATTGAGATTAAGGAATCAGAGGTTGAGGGTGCTGAAACACTACTCTCTTTACACCAGGAGGCTGAAACACAAGCATCAGTGGCCATTCCTATGGCTGCTCCACAAGCATCAGCTCATGAGGCTATGACTTCCACACAAGAACCAGTCACCTCTAAATCCAAACAAACAATGGTCGATGTCTTGGAAGAAAACAACTTTTTGAAGTCTCAATTGGAAGCATATCAGCAAGAATTAGTCAGGGAAAGGGAAGCATATGAAAAAGAACTAAATCTGTACACCTTAACCCGAACAACAAACTTGTCAGAAGAGACCACATAGAGCGTGTGTAAAGAATACATGTGTTGCCAATGTGGCGATGTTTACCTTCAGGCAGGCTATAAAGTGATTCAAGTTCCAGTGCCGGGAGGAGCCCCTACTCCTTCACCTTTTGAAGTCAAGGAAGAACCTGTTGCAACACAAGAACCAACAGGCCCTAGCAAGCTCAAGACTGAACCTACTGTAACACAAGAACCAGCAGGCCCTAGTAAGCCCAAGACTGAACCTGCTACAACACAAGAACCAACAGGCCCTCTCAAGCTTAATACTGAGTCTTACATTGCAACAAGAGAAGCCCCTATTGTTGTCAACAAGGCTGTGCAAACAATGCCCATGGAGGAATTTGTACCTCCCAATCAGATCAATCTCTCCACTTCTAGGGAACAATCTACTCAAATCTCACCTCATCCCACTACTTCCCATGCTGAAACTCAGACTTCCCAGTTATGGGATGAGCAGGCAGAAATACAAAAATGGAAGAAGGAGTATGCTGAAACACAGGCCAAAAACCTGCAAGTGCACAAACAGATCTGGATAAATCAAACCTTCTCAAATTGGGAAGCGTTGGACCAGACACGCCAGGTATTTCGTGAGCTTAAGAAGAAAAACAAAGACTTGAAGGACAGATTGGTCCTGGTATTTGATTTGATGCAGAAGCTACTAGCCACAAGGAAGCCATCTTGCAACTACTCCTTATTCCTGATGGAGAGAATCATATGGTTTCAGATTAAGTCTATTATAGAAGGTAAACCCCATGAAGTCATTCAATCAATAGATTTTATCAAAACTTTTGTAGCTGCCTCTATCAGGGATCAACACCTCCTCTGTGAGGCTTACTTCCATAATGAGGCTATTCCAAAAAACAGGTTGCTGAACATAAATCCTCTTGTTGGGGATGTTCAACTTCGAGCATTTACTTCCNATCAAACTATATTTTTTGGTTTATGTTATGCATGTAATAATTTTGGACATAAAGTTGTGAATTGCAAAGCTAACAACAGGAACATAAACAACTTTGAAATTCATACACAAAAGGGTTATCCAAGAAGGCCTGGTGAAACACAGAGAAGAAGTTACAACAGGTTTGAGTCATTGAGCACTGAAGTGGAAAGCTACAAATGTAAAAACTTTAGACACATGACCAAATATTGAATAATGACAATCCCTCCTAGGGAACCACAACAACACAACAACAATCACAGACATGAACCTCAGAAAAGGACATGGAGAAGAAAGTAGAATTAATATAGCAATGAAGAAAGCACACTCGCTCTATAAGATAAGCAGAAGAAACGTGGTTGGTTTATTGACAGTGGTTGTTCAAAACACATGACAGGTGATAGATATAGGTTTCTTACATTAATAAAGGAAAGCGATGGAATAGTCTCCTTCGGAAATGATGATTCAACTAAAATCATTGGAAAATGAACAGTCAGAATTGGGAACAAGAATAGCAAGGAAAAAAAATTTCTACTAGTAGAAGATATGAAACATAATCTTCTAAGTGTGAGCCAAATGTGTGACCAAGGTCATAAAGTTACTTTCAATTCACAAAAGTGCGACATAAGAAAATAAGGTTCAAGAAAATTGATTTCAATAACTGCGAGAACTTGAAGCAACATATATGTATTAAGTGAAATTGGAAATGAAAAGTGTTTTCTAGGAAAGGAAGATGAAAGTTGGTTACGGAACAGAAGAATGGTTCACATACATTTTGATAACCTTGTCAAATTCAGCAAAAGGGAAGCAGTTAGAGAAATTCCCCGGATCACGAAACCAACCAACACTTTATGCAAGCATTGTTAACAAGGAAAGCAAACAAAGACCAAGTTTAAATCAAAAGAGTATTCAACGACAAGACCACTAGAAATTTTGCATACTGATCTAGTTGGACCAACTACAACAAAGGGTTTAGAATGTGAGAAATACTTTATGTTATTAGTTGATGATTATACAAAAATGGTTGCAGTTTGCTTTCTCAGGAATAAGTCATAAGCTTTTGAAAACTTCAAGGTATACAAGGAAATGGTTGAAAATGAAATGGATTCAAAAATCAAATGCTTGATATATGATAATGGAGGAGAGGTCACTTCAAAGGAATTTATGGACTATTGCAGCAGGCATGGAATAAAAAGGTAATTCTTTGTTGCTAGGACACCTCAACAAAATGGATTTGTTGAAAGAAAGAACAGGACAGTACATGAAATGGCTCGAACAATGCTAATGGATTTCAAATTGACATATATATTTTGGACACAGGTAGTTCATACAACAATTCACATTCAAAACAAAGTAATGCTCATAAACAACACTAACAAAACTCCCTACGAGCTATGGAAAGGAAGACCAGCAAATGTGAAGCACTTCAGAGTTCTTGGAAGCAAATACTACATCAAAAGAGAAGATGGCATAATGGGAAATTTTGGCTCTCGTGTGGACAAAGGAGTACTTGTTGGTTACTCAAGTACAAGGAAAGCATACAATTTGTTACAACTTGAGATTGAAAAAAGTTGTGGAAAGCATCAACGTAACAATTGATGAAATAGGTAGACAAGAATTAAAGGAAGAATAAAATGAATCAATGGAACAACTTTACGAAGAAGAAGCAAAATATGAAAAAGAAGTAGAAGGGGAAGATGAAGAGGATTCAACAGAAGCAGAAGAGAAAGTTAAGCAAGTGTCTCCAAAGACAACTAACAAACGAGTACAAAAGAATCATCATTTACACCATATTATCGGAAACAAAGATGCCAGAGTTGANCTGCTAGAAGGTTATTTCTCTGTTCACAATTTTTTCGACAAAGAAAAGATCACCTTCACACTCCTTAAAGCTCTCCCTCAAGTCAAACATTGGTGGGAAACTTACTGGGAGCAAATTTCCACAGAGGAGTCTGGAATATATGGGGCTGATCCCACTTGGGATTTTTTTGTGGATGCGGTAAAGGAACAGTATTACCCTGTTGGCAACTATGAGGACCAGTACATGAGATGGAGAACACTGCAACAAGAGAGGGGCCAAGTAGTTTTGGAGCTCACCAATACCTTCCATACCTTGTGCACCAAGCTGGGTATCAAAGACTCCGAGCGACATTTGATTCTGAAATACCGTGGGGCTCTACACAGATACATCCAGACTGAAATGGATTTTCTAGACATCTCATCACTCGGTGCTGCTTATCGATATGTTGTTAAAATTGAGCAAAAATTTAAGCACCAGAACAAACAGGAGTTCGGGTCTGCAAATCCACAACAACCAAAGTATGACAAAGACGACCCTAAAAAATAGTTTCCCGAAAACCAGTCCAAGACACAGGAAAAGAAGGGTCACGGAAAGACAAAGAAGGACACCGGAAAATGGTGTGAGTTCCACAAAATCCCCTGGCACAACACCGATGAATGTTGCTCAAAACAGTCATTAGTGGCCGAGATCAAAGACAAAGAGACGAACTCTGATTCAGAATATGATTCTGAAAATAATGGTAAAGGACAGATTATTGATGCAGACCCCACTGCTATTATTGCTACTGCAACAATTCAACCAGAAGAACCAATAGATCCTGAACAGGGGGAACACCTTTTTCATTCACAGATGTGGGTGAAGGGGACCCCGCTGCATTGTATTGTTGATAGAGGAAGCCAGAAGAACCTCATCTCAGCAGAGGTCATCAAACAATTGGGATTGTCTACAACACCACACCCACAACCATATAACATTGGGTGGCTTCGCCAGGGACGAGATCTCCGTGTCAGCCAATAGTGTCAATTATCATATGGCATCCAACCCTTCAAGGATGAGGTATTATGTGATGTTCCCCCACTGGATGTCTGTGATGTGCTCTTGGGTCAACCATATATGTGGAGACACCATGTTGTTTATGAGTCTCGACCCCATAGTGTCATTGTTACTTTGGGGGGTCATCTCTACAGAATACCAGAGGTATTTTTGACTACTGTTCCACCTAAAAAGTGTCGCAAGGTAGTATCTCATACTGCAAAATTCAACTTCTTCACAATTTGTTCAAAAGGAGAACAAAAGGACACTGCAACCACTACAGCCTTGCCCCAAGCACCTTCTATCCAACAGAAGCAGGTCAATAAGGTTGCAGCAAAGTGAAAAGATTCCTTCTGAACACCGTCCTCTCATGTATCTCTACTTGTTGAACAACCTCAACCTCAACAGGTTCATGATAGACTTCCACAAACTGAGCAGCGCGACGTCTCCAGCAAGACAAGTAGCTCACCAAGATGCAGATTCAACAAACACTTTTCCTTCTCCCCCGGGAGCTCAATGAAATGGATACCATTGCTTCATAAGGAGGGAGGATTGATCCAGGTGGATATTGGTGGCCACCCACCTTTTCCAACTGGCTCAAAATAACTTTCTGGCAATTTTGGCAATTTACTATTTTTAGCAAGTTTTAACTTCTGGGGCCATTTTGAGGGCCCAAATGAAGGTTTTTCGAGATCGAGGTTCTTAATGATAGCCAAAGGAATAATTGAGCCCCCAAAATGAATCTCCTCGATGATACCTTTCCAACGATCTATCATACGCCTAAAACGGAGATTGTATGCAAAAGTTACGACCCGGGGAAATTGATGTATTAACTTACCCAAATGGGGCCCACATGACTTTTGGTGCTTCATCTCCTAGGGTTAGGTTTTTGGATGTCGAAGACTTTTGGCATTTCCATTTATTGTAAAAAGGCCTTCAAAGCCTCATTGTAATCATCTTCTTGCGAATGTGAGTAGTTGTCACATCTCTTTTCAGAGATAAGCTGCCACCATTCTAGCGAGTCTTTCACTCTGTATTTTTACAGAGTCTGTCATTTCTTTGATTAATAGAAATCATGTATTACTGTATATCCTTGTTTATGGTTGCATCTCTGATACATTTATGTTATATTATTGAATATCTGCAATATCTCTGTGCATTTCTTTATTATATCTCCGCTCTCATTTCGTGTTGAAAATAATTCGGATCAATGCCAGACCAATTGAGTGTGTGACCACATGATTCTTTAATTTTGTACCATTTTTTTGGTATTTCATCCAGTGTATTTGGAAACATATGTGGCCATACCCTTCCGTCCCTATAGCCTATTCTGCGCCATTTTTTTGTAGCGGTGAATGTGTTCCATGAGATCGTATATGATTTTGAAGAGGGGAATGCCAGTTTTTTTACTTAGCTTTTTTTCTCCAAAGAATTCTATAAAATTAGTCAATACGGTTGTCCATGTTTGTAGACTTGGGGAATGCGTTTCCCACCATATTGAAACTTGGCCTGTGAAATTTTCCACCGAGATTTGGGTCCTTCCCTATTCTCCCACAGATTTAGAAACTTCTTCGACATGTGTCGATGGTGTGTTCTATTTGTTATAGCGCAGTGGATTTTTCGTCCAATTTTCGACCGGGATTAGAGTGGGTGTTTGTTGAAGAATTTTCTCATATATTATGGGTACTTCTTGGATTGAAAAACATGTTCTTGGATGTTTTATAGGAATGGATTCGATGGAACAATAGTATTTTGAATGTGCTTCATAATTTTTTATCTGCCAATTATATAGGGCCGAGTCGGAGTTGTGTCTAACCGACATGGGCGATTCTGTTAAAATTTCTCCTTGCGCATTTGGTTTGACATAATCTCTTTGTTCATTGATTATATGGTACAAACATCAAGCTTCTTGATCCTCGTCCCATGACTCCATCCAAGGTTTCCCTTCTTTAGGGTCTAGGGAGATAATTATTTTTCTATCACTCCCTTTTAGCTTGATCCTATCCCTTTCGAGGGAGATAGTGGCTTTCATTTGTCGTCCCCATGGCCAACTGGAAAGTTATGGATAAGCGAGAATTCCTTCGACTAAGTCAATTACCTCGAAGTAAACTAAAGTTGGTATACCCATAATTTGTGTTTCCAAATTTTTGAGTATGTTTATAGGTTCTATTAATCTTTGGTCGGAAATTTTGAGGTAGTTCGGTTTCGATGATAATGAATATCAGCCCAACCTTATCCATGTGTCCTGAGGAAGGATATTTACTTGTTATCTAAAATCGACGACTACATGTTTAATCATTACCCCATGGTTTTCTAATTCGACCTATGGGTCATAATATTTTTGTTTATATGATAGTTGTCTGACATATTTGGATGGTTTATGTCCCTCTTTATATTCTATTAGGATGTTGAGCAGGTCCAACAACCGATCGACTGAGTGCTTTTCTTTTAGGAGTTGTAGAAATTCTTGTATTGTATATTCATTTTGTTTTCCTTTGTTCTGATGTTCTTGATTAGTTTTTTAAATAATTTGAGTGCTTCCCTCATGATCTTCTCTTCTTTGTCAGTATTTGGGAATGGATTGGAGTTCCTTGTTTGTCAATTTTGTGATGGAGTTTTATTAATATCTCGTGTTTCTCCTGATCTTGTATTAATATGTATATTCTTTGAGTTTAATACTTCTTGTTTCAGGACTTTGTGGAGTAAGTCCACGGTCTTTTTGTTCATTATTTTATAAAGTACTATCAGGAAATCCTCGAGTGAGTGATCCCTGACACCGCATATGTTGCGAAATTTCAATTTGACTTGATCTTTTATTGGGTAGTCGGGGTTGATGTGGTATTATTTCCAGCAGTTAAAAAAGTAAGGCCGACCTCGACCTTGACCTCGATCGCGACCCTAAAAATCACCTCGACCTCAACCATAGTAGTTGTTTCTTTTTCCATAGTCATTATTCTAGTCTGTTGCTTATGTATGATCAACTGTGTGCACATTTGTTCTATTATGTGCGTTTAATTGACATTAATATGTTCTATGGCTGTGAAATTCACAAATATGGCACCATTTGGTGTTTTTAAAGTTATGCGGGAAGTCCTGCATAGTATGGTCGGTGAGGGCTTCACATATATTGCAATTTGTCTTGTCTTGCACTCGTCGTGCATCTACTGCTCTTGTCACTTGATCGTTGATACTGCAAGTTTATTTTGTGTGACCGTCTTCATAGCATACAATACACCACATCTCATTTCTTCTTAAATTCAAGTTCTTAATATTCTTCTGAAGTTGCTCAAGTTTTTCCTCTAGCATTTTTTTTGCTGACGAAGAAGTTGAAGGGACTTCATCATTTTATTCGATGCATTGTGCTCTCTACAGTGCATCTCCACATGTGTTTATCTTTTAGAGGTGCAATGGTGTTTGAATTTGCTGGAGTAATCCAGCTACATACCATTGTAATAGTAAATATTGATCAATGGTCGAAGGGATTTGGCCTAGGAGGTCTTTAAATATTTTTTCATATTCCCAAACCGACTCTCCTAGTATTTACTTTATCTCTTTAATTTTCTATGCACCAAATGTGAAACATATTGAACTTTGAAGAATGACAAGAAGTTGTTCTTTATGTTTGTTTTCGACCAATTTT
>JZKD02S1991667.1:23996-56324 GCA_000966675.3 Picea glauca | reverse complement strand
TTGGTAATTGAATATTTAATTTTATAGAATTATAGTTGTATAATTTAGGTAATAGATTGTATATATGTATTTTAGGTTTAATATTTAGTTTGCTTTAATTATTGTTTTCATTTAGATTAGTTTTGTAGTTTAGTTTTCATTTTTTTTCTTAGGACTTAGATCGGCCAATAGAGCCGCTAAACCCGTCAGGGTGGGTTATCCCAAACGACTTGGATTATTTAGACAACCCCAGACCGGATCCACTCTTCCAGTTGGTGAGCTTTCAATTTCTCCTTTCAACAAAGTGTGAACAAAATAATTAAAGGACAATTTTAAAATAACCATAACATTATACTCAAGACTCATAATTAAGCATGGAAGTGGGCGTTAGAAGGATCTTGAACAGTAGAATATAAGTTTTCACCCAGAAAATTGATCCAGTTGGTCAAGTTTTGAGGAAATCAAAAGAAATAATTATGATGCATGATTGAACCAGAATTGTACATAATTTCATCAATATGTTAAATTATTTAGCCTAGCAAGTTTTGTTGGTTGGACATTTTGCAAAGTTAACAAAAACTAGATCATATTAGGATCAACACAACGTGTATAGGGATGGAATATACATAGGGGTATTACAGTCAGGAAGATAAGATCAAAGAGATGGATTTCCATATGGGCATTGAAGGAACAAACTCAAATGGACATGGAGAAGGAAAGGGAGAAAACTTGAATATGGTAGAGACCATTAAAAACTGCATAAGGATGTACAAAGACATAAAGATGATAATGAAAGTCTTATGAAATCCAAGGAGCAGTAGGAGGACTTGAAAATGAAGTTAATGTAGAGCTTGAACAAAATACAAAATAATTGGACAAGGAGAGTGGATCAAGCAAATCAGGAAGTCACAGGTATCTTGATGGGAAAAGAGAAACAATAAGTGTTAGCAGACATCACCATCACTCCCCAAGGAATTCCAATAGGATAACACATAGAAAATCAAGTCCATCCCCTGTTAGGAAGCATAAGAGGTATGGGGTGGATGAGCTATGAGAAGAAAAAACAAAATCAAACCTTCTACATTTGATGGTGAGCACAAGAAGGATGAAGATGTAGAGACATGGTTGTTGGGAATGAGAAAGTATTTTCAATTGCTTAATTATTCTTCCCATGCAGAAGGAATAATTTCCATCTATAAACTCAAGGGAAAGGAATCCATGTGGTGGGATCAAATTGTGTAGGTGCAACACATTAAAGATAAAAATGTTACTTGGAGGGAATTCAAGAAGTATTTTGAAAATAAATATTTGACTAAGAGATACTATGACAAGAAAATGAAAGAGTTATTTGAACTCAAACTTGGGAGTATGACCATAGATGAATATGAAAGAAGGTTTTTGTAAATGTTGAAGTATATTGCTTTCATTAAGGATGAGACAATTAATATTCATAGGTATTTGGGTGGATTTCCATCATTCATCAGTGAAAAAATACAATACGATGATCCCAAAACATTGGAGGAGACCATAAGGTGAGCTAAATGCCTATATGATCAGCAAAAAGAAAGGCCAAATTTCCAAAAATCTTGGGAAAAAAAGGAAGAAATTCAAGATGGATCAGAGGAAGAAGGGGACTAAGACACAATTCTTCATAAATTGTCCTCAAGGATAACCAACTTCTAGAGAACCCATAACGATTGAGATGGTGGGGGGTAAAGGTAAAGGAAGCCACCTATTCAATGTTGGGGTTGTAAAGGAGATCATATGTATAGATATTGTCCTCGTAGAGGTGAAAAAATGAGGATTGTTCACAATGTACAACAAGATGAAATAGTGGAATACATGGGAAAAACTGTACCAAGGATCTATGTAGTGGTGGACAAAAAAAAATCAAATTTTTAGTCACATATGATTGAAGTGGAAGGTATGATCAACAACCAAACCATTGCTATTTTAATTGATTCAGGAGCCATTCATAGTTATATAGATCCTAAGATGGTGGAAAGTTTCTAATTTTCCAAGAAGCAAGCATGGATTATCTTGGATGGTGCAACTGGATACCAGAGCCAAAAGAAAAGTTATTGATATGGTTAAGTCATGTCCTATGAACATGAATGGACTGAACACCAGGCTAGATTTGAACTTCTTTCCTTTAGGTTCCTATGACTATCTGATTGGGATGGATAGGTTGGACCAACTTCATGATATCCTAGAATGTCATAACAAGGCATTTACTTTCTTGGATGAAGAAGGGAACTTAAGGGCAGTACAGGGAATTCCCAGGGCAGTAATTGTTAGAGAAATTTCAGCATTGCAGCTAGAGAAATGTTACAGAAAAGGATGTCAAATATGTGCATCTCATATGGAAGAAACACCTAAATATAGGGTGTCAAATATTGAAGATTATGCAGTGCTAAAAGAGTTTGAAAATGTGTTTAAAGAAATACCAGTATTACCCCCTAAAAGAGACATTGATTTCTCCATCAATTTTATGCTTGGAGCAACTCCAGTATCCAAGACCCCTTATAGGATGAGTACACTAGAATTGAAGGAATTGCAAATGAAACTTGAAGATATTCTAAAGAAGGGGTATATAGTCCCATGTGTGTCACCTTGGATTGCCCCATTTTTATTTGTGAAGAAGGATGGAACATTGAGACTTTTCATTGACTTTAGGCAATTCAACAAAGTAACTGTGAAGAATAAGTATCCTTTTCCAAGGATTGAAGACCTCATTGATCAATTGAAAGATGCAAAAGTATTCTCCAATATTGATCTTAGTTCAGGTTATCATCAGATAAGAATTAAAGAAGAACACATCAACAAGACTTCTTTCAGAACAAGGTATGGTCATTATGAGTTCACAGTGGTGCCATTTGGGTTATCAAATGCACCAGTTGTCTTCATGTGTTTAATGAATGGTATTTTCAAAGAATACTTAGATAAGTTTGTTATTGTATTTTTAAATTTCATTCTTATATATTCTAAATCGGCGGAATATCATGAACAACACTTGAGGATGGCATTACAAGTATTAAGGGAGCATAAGTTGTATGCCAAATTGAGCAAGTGCTCATTTTATTAGAAGCAAATTCATTATTTGGGGCATATCATTTCATAGAAAGGGATAGCACTAGATCTTGAGAAGATAGAAGCCATTAAAGGATGGTCAGTGCCAAAGAATACAAAAAGGTCATATCATTAATGGGCCTTGCAGGCTACTATATGAGATTTATTGAAGGATTCTCAAAGATTGCTCACCCAATCACTTCCTTGCGCAAAAAAGAAGGGTGTTAAGTTTTAGTGGACATTGGATTATGAAAAGAGTTTCCAATGCTTGAAGCATTTATTAAAAAGTGCTCGAATACTAAGGACTTTTTATCAAAACGAAGAGGTCATTGTATGCACTTATGCATGTAAAGAAGGGCTTGGTGGATTCCTTGGTCAAAATGGGTATGTTGTATGCTTTGAATCAAGGAAGTTGAGGGAGCATGAAAAGAACTATGCCACTCATGATTGGAGTTGGAAGCCATAGTGCATGTCTTGGATATGTGGAGGCACTACCTCATGGGAAAAAGGTTTGAGTTGAGGACATACCATACTGGATTGAAATATTTATTTGGACATCCAACTCTAAATGCTAGGAAAAGCAGGTGGTTATAATTTCTTAGTGAATATGACTTTGATATAAATCATATCAAAGGGAAAGAAAACAAGGTGGATGATGCACTCAATAGAAGAGTGCATGAGTTGAATACTACAACAATTAGCATGTACCAATCATATTTGAAATACAAAATCTTGGAGGTTGCACAATCAGATTTTCAATACAAGGAATTAGTAAAAAAAAATTAGCAATGTATTTTCTAGCAGAAAATTGAAGACTATAAGCTAGAAAATGATGAAATTGTCATATACAAGGGAGGAATTTATGTACCAAATTCCCAGGAATTGAAAGAATGTACCTTATGTTGGGCACCCAGGTTATCAGAAAACTATTGCAGATGTCAAGAGACAACATTATTTTCCAGGAATGAAGAAAGAAGTTGTTGATTTTACTACCAAATGTTTCGAGTGTCAAAAGGTCAAGGCTGAGCATAGACACTTGACTAGTTTTCTACAACCATTAACCATTTCTGAGTGGAAATGGGAAGTTGTAAGAAAGGATTTCATCACCAAACTGCCCAAAACAAAAAAGAAGCATGATTCTATCATGGTAGTGGTGGATAGGCTTACTAAATATGTCCATTCTATTCCAATAAAGCTCACTCACAAGGAAGACAACATTGTTGATATTTATATGAACAAAATTTATCTATTATATGGTATACCCAAGATACCTGTGTCTGATAGAGATCCAAAATTTACTTCAAATTTTTAGAAAGGATTATTTAAGGGATTTGGAACAAATTTGAATTTTAGTACAACTTATCATCCAAAATCATGTCGACAAACATAGAGGGTGAATCAAGTGATTGAGGATATGTTGAGGATGTATGTGATGGATAAACAATCAAAATGGGAAGACTATGTTGGATTACTGAGAGGGGGGGTGAATCAGTAATAGAGAAATTTAATCATTTCTCACCATAAAATGTTAGTGTTATATCAATGTAGAATTATCATCCAATGGTTGTAGAGTAAATATACAATGAACAAATGAGAAATCATACACATACACAGTACACTAGTGTTTTATGTGGAAACCCAAAGATAGGGAAAACCATAGAATGATTTTTCTTATATGTATTTAATAATTACATTCATTGGAAGAACCAACTTCCTTTGTTTTCCAGCTGTAATTGGAAGGAGGCTCCAACCCCCTATTTTCTCAGGATACAACCTCAGGGAAGCTCCAACTCCCCAATTTCTGTCTACAACCAAAAGGACGCTCCAAACCTCTAGTTTCTTAGGCTACAACATGAAGGAAGCTCCAACTCCCCACTTCTCTGGCTACAACTAGAAGGAGGCTCCAAGCCCCTATGTTCTCTAGCTACAAACAAAAGGTGGCTACAACCACCTGTCCTTGCCCCATCCAACCGTTCTGAAATACAAGTAGAAGGATGGAACCACTGTCACACTATCACTATGAGATATATTGTTGTAAACCTGTACCAATCAACCTATACCATAAACAAGTGCATCAACCATGCACCAACCTGTAATCATCTTGTACCATAAACAAGTGCATAAACCATGCACCAACCTGTACCTCAACCTGTAATCATCCTGTACCATAAACAAATGCATAAACCATGTGAAAACCTATACCTCAACCTATACCATAAACGAGTGCATCAACCATGCACCAAATATATATCAATCATGCATCAAATACACATAAACTATGACTCATCAGGATTTACCAACATCATCAAATATACACCTTATGTATGTGCCAACTCATCAACTACTTGTCTCAACCATGTACCCAACATGTACCTTAACCATATACCCAATACTTATACCAATATAACCATAAAAATTTATATAACAATCCATCACTCTATCAATAATCCCAATACCATAAACCATTACATCAAACCATGTGCCACAACCTCATTGTTTCACAACCTCTATCTGTAACATACCTCAACCCAAATCCCTCATCAATTTCATCATCCAAATATGATTTGTAACTCTATAACAGACTTGGTGTATATGATCACATGCATGCAAACCTTTCTCAACAAGGGACTAGCATTTTCATCAAATTTTACTTTAGTCTCACATGACTAGTTTTGGATTAGTCAACAACCCTAACTTGCAATAATCATAACTATGTACTTATAATGAATAAAGATATGAAAATGGTACACAATTTTCTTCAGTGTCTTTTATGCAATTCTTACATATTTCACTACTTTGAACCTCTCAGAAAGGAGTTATAGAAAAAATTCCATACCTTGTTGAATTCTGGCTTATTCTAGAGATCTAACTTGTAGAGAATTCCCCGCACATAATATTTTCTATATAGATCTAAAAATTATACACAACATACTATAGAATGTAATCTAACCAATACATTTTGTCTTACTATTACACATTATTTTCATCACCACTATGACCGTTAATGATGTAAACCTATGTGTTTCCTTGAAAGGGGTCAGTGGCCTAAATTCCTAAAGAAAGAAGGGAGAAGAACTTTACCTGAGAGAAGAAATTGGATTTTCCTTTGTAAAAACCCTATTAAGGAGGATTTCCGTAGGTTTTTCTATACATAGGGTGTGTAAATGCCTAATTTCCATAGGTTGCACTATAGCTAGGTCACGGAGTTTCTGCAGGCTGCATTACAGCTAGGGTGCAGTGGCCTTCGTACGTGGGAAAAATGAGCATTTTCTTGATGCTTCTAGAAGGAGAAGCTTCTATGGTGGGGTGGCCTCCATATGGTTTGGATCTTACTTGCTTTCATGATTTAGTGGGATCATCCTAACCTCCTCACCTTATCCTCTTCAACTTATAAAAAGAGAGGATCTCTCATGGAGAAAGTTAGTTGGATTGAGCTCGGGAATTTTATGTTGGCTTTGAGATTTGCTTTGTCAAGATAGATTGTGAGTAGCTATCAGATACATAGTCTCATAATTCATTGGAGTAAGAAGAGTGTGGGGAGAAAGGAACTGTTGGAAGGAACCTGACGACATCAAGGAATCTGGTTGTATCTTTCTTCCACATTATATAATATAGTGGCATGTTTCTTTCCCATAAAATCATTAGCATTTTATTTCATAATTCCTTGATCATTTGCATAGGTTTTCATTGAATATACTTTTCCTTATTTCACTTTGGTTGGTTTGTGTCTCACTGCAGGATCAGTATCACAAGAGCACCGAAGAGAAACAAGAACACCAAAGAAATAAGGAAGCGACATTTAAAGGTATGCCTCTCATCTTTTGTTTAATAGTAAATTCAATGATTAGAGCCTAGGGAAAGCGCCATGTCCTATCATGTTTTGTTCTAGATCTAGGTGGATCTAGGGATATTAGTTTATGTCTGTATTTATCGATTTATCCAATAACAAAATTGGTGACCCCACTAGGGAACAGATTGTTTTCCTAGTTTTGTCTTGCTTTCTTGCTTTGATTTCTTGGTTTTTGTTTTCTGAGTCACTAGGAGATCCATATTGACTCTCTGACTATTAAACTTCACTAGAAAACCTTATTAATTTTTAATTTTTTCCATTTTTGTTTTATTTCCACACCCTACTTTGAGGAACAATGTGGCGACTCAGAGTTTATGCACCCTACCTATTTAGACCAGTGCGAAAACTCTGCACCCTACCCATATTTGGCCTGCAACGATCAAGGATTTATGCACTATGTTAGGCTTCAAGCCTGCGACAATTGTGAAAAAAATTGTTTTTTGGTGGTTTTCCTTGCCCAGATCTGTGACATGGTTCTGGGGTGATTTGTTGGGTCTGATTACAGTCTGCTTGATAAAATTTGAATCTGTTTTCAACCATCTTTGCCTTATTTTTTCTTTGTTGGCTTTTGAAAGATTTGGTCTCTTGATTTGAGTGTCTTTCAGTTACAAAGCATCGTTTTTCTTTAGAATTTTTTAGTGAAAGAATACTTCTTTTTTTGAATAAATAGTGTTAAAAGAGAAACTTGGTTTGGGTTTTTTTTGTTTTGAAGTGGTTTTCTATTTGTTTTAGTGTCTCTTTGAAACAAAAAATTGTAATTTCTTGCCTTATATTATATTGGGGTCTTCCTTGCATTTGAAGTAGAGAAATTGCATGATTCTTGGCATTTTTTGGTCTTAAATTACGAAAAACTTTCCCCCTCATGGTCGGGGGGGGGCATGAATCGTGTATTGGTGTATAGTCTCTTTTGCTCATTTCCTGAGAATCTTGATATTGATGAGTTTAATAAATTTTGGGACATTGTGCATCTAGGAATGATAAATGTTTTCTCCTTCTTGTAGCATAGCTTTCATCAAAATGAAAAGATTTCATCTTCATATCTTTGCATAAATTTCGAGTGGGTCAAAACACCATACTGTCCACACCATTTTCCTCTTGAGTAACAACAACCATAAAATAAAGCGCTTATAAAAATTGATTAGACATTTTTATATTTTCTGGTAGCAAACCTACATTAGATTAGTTGTAGGGCTTTGTAATAGGTGTGAAATATAGCTTTCCAAAGATGAAAACAAACATAGAATATTGAGTTAGGGAGAGGTGAAATCCACTTATTACATTTTTTCCTAGGAAGCCCTTCTAACACAAGAGTCAATCATGAGGTCACATTGATACTGACAGAGTTACTCACCCTTCTTTGTTGGTCTTGGTGTAGCGATTGTGTGTATTATGGGGGTCACTTGAAAGGTATACCCACCATGATGAGTGGAATCCTTTCAAACTGATTTCAAGCTATATACCCTGCCCTTGCGTGTGGATCAAACTGTCGACTCTTTCCCTAGGAATAATTGTAGTGATTGGTAACCTTAGTGGCCTATCTCTTTAGGGTCTTTACACAAGGTGATTGTAGAGGGGAAAGTATTCAAGGTACCCAGAATCGACGTTGGCCAAAATCACTCAGGCTCCTTGGACGGTATACCCATGATTATGTGTGGGATCTTGCACCAGGGTGTAAGTATGTTAAGCAGGTCATCAACATAACTTTTCCACCTGTTCTATCTCAACCCCTTCTTACTTTGTTCCCGCGACGTTGGATTTCATCACCAACTAGTGTGCTTATTGTGAGAAGGTTTTGTTTTCTTGCTTGCTTACTGAATTTTTAGTGTGTGTTGTTTGTTCTCCCTACCAGACTCTAGGTTGGATATTTATTTAATGGTGTCCGTTCCCGGAACGACCAATGAAGGAACCCCTGTTCCAGGAGAACCTTTTTTTTTTCCTTTTTACAGGAACATTGGTCCTCCTCACATAGCTACTTTGAGCCTTCCAGGTCTCACAATTGGATTACCATTATGGTTGTTTTCCACTCAGGTAATCCTGAATGCAGGTAGTGCTTATGTTGTAAGCACTTCCCCCCAAGAACATCAACCTCATGTTGATCCTTTTCCTTCTTCACCTTCTCCACTTGCAAGGTCTTCTTCCATTTCATCTTCTTCATCAAGTGAAAGCTCTGAATCTAGTAACTCGGTGGATAAGAAGAAGAAGAAAAGGAAGAAGAAGAAGAAGAAAAATAAACAAGGATCTAAAATTCCAGCCATTGCCGGACATGTTGGAAAGAAACCGGTTACTGTTGATCATGCTAGGAGTGTTGATGATGTCAATATCACCCAACCAACCCATAAACCCAAGTACTTTTGAAGGATTTGTAAGGGGAGACATCTTCTTAAAGATTTCCTTGGTCTATGCAAGGTTATAGAAGTATGGTCTATACACCCTCACCAACTTGTGTCATTAGCCTCTGAACAACATGTTGATGACCTCCCATCAACTAGTCAAAATACCCTTGGGAAGAAGAAACTTGGATTCAAGTTTCCTTGTAGGTTATACGGAGGGAGTCATCAAACTCACCTTTTCCCTTGTATGGATGAAGACTCAAAATTACTGGAACACATGAGTGTTTCACAGCCTCAACTTTCAGCTGCTTATCGCAAGCTTACTCTCAAACGACCTCTAGTTGATGGAATTATCAATCTGGTTCCCCCGTCGATCAATCTGGTTGATCATGTAATCAATCGGGTCACATCCTTAGTTGAACCAGTTGACAAAGTGGTCGATCCGATCCCATCCTTGGTCAATCCCACTCTCCCATTAGAGAGTGTAATCCAAGTGGTCAATCCTATCCTATCCTTGGTCGATCCCACTCTCTCATTCGAGAGTGTAAACTAATCAGTCGATTCCTTTCCACCCATTGACCCCATTATCCCCTTGGATAATGAAACCCAAGTGGTCAATTTTATCTCGTCATCAGTTGATCCTACTCTCCCACGAAAGAGTAAACCCAATACTGCCCATGTTTTTCTCGTTGATACAAAATCTATAGTACCGGGGGGCATTCCTCCTTCTCCCGTGGAACCTCCCCCAAGTAATGAAGCCATCACTTTTAATTGGGGTGTGCTAACTAGACCTCGTCTTGTCTCTCACATTCCTTTCTAGATTACAATACAGGTTTGTGGTCACGACATTCCTCAGAATTTGATAGATGAAGGTGCATCTGTTAGTATTTTGTCCTCTATTGCTTGGAAGGCTTTGGGTTGTCCTCAGCTTATGCCGATTACGCAGAATCTGTTAGCTTTTAACAGAAGAACCAGTCAGCCTTTAGGGACCCTTCCTCAGTTTCCTGTAACTTTGGGAGGGAGAAATGTCTTTATTGATGTCATGGTAGTCCAATATTTCACTTTACTCCTTGGGCGGGATTATGTCTATGCCATGAAAGCTATTGAGTCCACTCTTTTTCATGTGATATCTTTCCCTCATGATGGAATAATTGTGACTATCAATCAACTTTCATTCATGGGTCTTGAATTGATTACCTCCCTAAATGGTTCTTATATGCAGACGGTATCACCCCTTCCACAAGTCAATTATGTGGCATTGTCTCCCATGCCTTCAATTGCTGATGAAACTGAGTCTCTCACTGTAATCTTCATCTGTTATGACTTAGATCTGGTAGTTGACATGGTGATATCTTCAGTAGGGATATTGGATCCTGACCTCCTTACCCCTATCACGACCCTCGACATGTGTTCTTTACAAAGTGTGTTTCTTCCATCGAGTGAAGATCTCTTAGAGGCCATGACCGAGTTTTGTCCCTTGACATGGTGTCCTTCCAGAGAACTATCCTCTTGGAAGCTGTGATCAAGAAGAATCCTTAAGCATGGTTTTTTGATTTCAAGCTTGTTAAAAAATGAAACCAACTGAGGATAGTTTTCACGTCTCTGTAGCAACCTCATTAAAAAATGAAACAGAGCTTACGGGCATAGTTCTCGTTTCTATGTCAAACTCATTAAAAAATGAAACAGAGATTATGAGCATAGTTCTCGTTTCTATGTCAAAATCGTTAAAAAATGAAACAGTGGTCTAGGGATTATACCTAGAGTCACGAGCATAGTTCTTCTCATGTGTCAAGCTCGTTAAAAAATGAAACAATTTCCCCCTCTTCGTTTGGGTCAAGTCCTACATATAGTATTTGAAGCTTCATTTCATTCTCCTTTGTAGTTGGATGAAATGAAGCTTGGGGGGAATTTGCCTCAGCCTTTAGACTTCATGCTGAAGTTCAACCGCTAGCTTCTTAAGCTAGGGGCTAAGTACCAACCATGTGAATTCGTGAACCATGCATTGGGAAGTCGCAAGCATAGTTTTGTTTTATTTTAAAGCTTGCATAAAAATGAAAACAATTCCGATCTTAGTCTTTTTCTTTCTCATTCTCGTAAATACATGAGAATAATTTACTGAGCTTAGACTTTTTTCTTTCTCGTTCTCGTAAATACATGAGAATAAGTTACTGAGCTTAGTCTTTGTTATTTCTCATGCTCGTAAATCAATGAGAATGTAATCAAGTAAAATTTTATCACTTTTTCAGACTCGTAAAGGTTATATGAAAAAGGAACCCCATGGATTTCCCTTTAAGCTCTTTTTAGACTCTCTAAACATGAAAAGATTGTTGAGCGACCTTGTTCTTTTCATGCTCGTAAAAGTATTTGAAGAAAACATTTGATGGGTGGTAGGTTATCACTTTTTCGGTCTCATCAAAATAATTTACGAAAAAGGAATTGAGAGAGTTCTCTTTAAGTGTTTTTCAGACTCTCCAAACATGAAAAACCCATGAGTTTTCTTTCTTTGGAATCGTAAAACAAACATCGAAAGGACCATATGGGACCAAACCATTCCTTCCTAGGGTTCATTAAACATATTCCAAGGGACTCATCTGAAGGATGAGCTTACATTTCAAGCATATGTTATCCTCCTCAATCTTGTGTAAAAATAAAGAGGTACTCTCCAGAAATGGTGGGAGGAAAATTGGGAAAGAAATGTGTCTAAACCTGTATTCCATGGAAGAGTCACTTTTGAATATGACACCCTTTCACTTGATTTTTGTATGGGTTGGAAAATACGCTTGTCTCTTGATCATACTCCTTTATAATATTACAAATTGGTATGTGATCCTTGTTGTTGAGTCAGTGTTTCCAAGATAGTTTTCGTGTCATCAATATGTTCAAAGAGAAGTTCAACCCAAAAATCCTTCTATTGCGTCATCCATTTCTGTAGTCCTTAAGCCTTCTATTGCGTCATCCATCCCTGAGTCAGTCCTAAATCACTTGTTACTCTGATCTACATTAAATCTTGTTTCTCTTTTCATGTCATTGATGGGGGATACATTAAGGCCCTCATGTGACGAGTCTTTTCCTATCGACTTCAACTCATTATCCAAGAATTATACTTAGAAACTAATTGGTACCTTGGAACTTGCATGTATCAATGGTAGGTTTCCTCACTTTCGACAGTGGGTTTTCATTATTGACCCATGATTAGGATATTCCGCTGAGTGTTCGACTTCATCTCATTAATTCACACCCATTGGATTGTACTAGTGTACCTTGGGAGTCATTGACATTAATGGTTATTTCCCTCGCACGTGTTAACAGTATACACTAATGACCGGTAATCAAGTGGTTTCTACCATGTCCGACTTTAACATCTGTAATCGCATGGTTAGGTTCATACTATAGAGTGGTGGAGATGAAGACCCTGAATCTTGCCTCACAGGTTCAGGTTGCATTGGAGTATATTTAGTTTTTACTGTTTCATAGCTCCACATTGTATGTCTCGTGGCTATGTTCAAATTTGAGTCTTTAACACATAGATCCACAATGTATTTTTGGTGGCTATGTTCAAATTTAGTCATATTGGCATGGATCCACAGTGTATGTTTGGTGGCCATGACCTATCTTACTTGACATGGATCTTTGCATGCTAGCATTTATGCTTTGATTCATTTTTATTCTGAGTATGGGAATCCCTACCTTAGTGATGATATATTATTGTATTGTATTTCCTTATTTGTTGGCAGGTTTCCAACCGACTGTTCATTGTTCCCTACACACACTCGACAAAGTATATCAGCTATCACTCTGTTCTAACTTCATACTTTGGGGGGCTCTCTGTTACACATTATTTTCATCACCACTATGACCTTTAATGATGTAAACCTATATGTTTCATTAAGAGGGTTTAGTGGCCTAAATTCTTGAAGAAAGAAGGGAGAAGAACTTTACCTGAGAGAAGAAATTGTATTTTCCTTTGTAAAAAACCTATTAAGGAGGATTTATGTAGGTTTCCCTATAAATAGGGTGCGTAAATGCCTAATTTCCATAGGTTTCACTATACCTAGGTCGGGGAGTTTCTGTAGGCTGCATTACAGCTAGGGTGTGATGGCCTTCATACGTGGTAAAAACTATCATTTTCTCGATCCTTCTAGAAGGAGAAGCTTCTATGGTGAGGTGGCCTCCGAATGGTTTGGATCTTACTTTATTTCATGATTTAGTGGGATCATCCTAACCTCATCACCTTATCCTCTTCATCTTATAAAAGGAGAGGATCTCTCATGGAGAAAGCTAGTTGGATTGAGCTTGGGAAATTTATGTTGGCTTTGAGCTTTGCTTTGTCAAGATAGATTGTGAGTAGCTATCATATACAAAGTCTCAGAATCCATTGGAGCAAGAAGTGTGTGAGAAGCAAAGAACTGTTGGAAGGAACCAGATGACATCAAGGCATCTATTTTTATCTTTCTTCCACATTATATAATATAGTGGCATGTTTCTTTCCCATAAAATCATTAGCATTTTATTTCATAATTCCTTGATCATATGCATAGGTTTTCATTGAATATACTTGTGCTTCTTTCACTTCGGTTGGTTTGTGTCTCATTGTAGGATCAATATCACAAGAGCACCGGAGTGAAAAAGGAACAACAAAAACATAAGGAAGTGACATTTAAAGGTATGTCTCTTGTCTTTTGTTTAGTTTTAAATTCGATGATTAGAGTCTAGCGAAAATGCGATGTCCTGTCATGTTTTGTTCTAGATATAGGTGTATCTAGGGAGATTAGTTTATGTCTGCATTTTCCGATTTATCCAATAACACTTATTGAATTTTCATCTATTATGAAGCATTTATGGCGTTTTTACCCAAAACACCTATTTTAGACTAGTTTCAAGACTAGCCACAAACCTTGCTTTCCACAGAGTATAAATACAAAAATAAAATGACCCACATGATGAAATGTTTATCAAATATACTTGGATATGTTTCCTCAATGACCTCCCAATTTCACGGTCCGAATCATTCTAGAAAAAACGTTATTGCGAAAATGGTGAGATGACCTATAAATAACATACCTTAGAAAGCATCATCAAAAGAATTTGTCCTCCCTTGAATTTTTCCTTATTTACTTCACTTTCCCTTTGAAATTTGACCTAGATATCCTTTAGTTACCTCATTCACTTATAGATATTCAATATTCTCAAGTGTTATTAAAATGAGAGACCTTTACCTCTTATTTATACTTTTATGTAGCTTCCTCAAGGGGTTACCTTTTAATCATCTTAACCCACTTTCCTTATTTTAGAGATAACCCACTTATAACCACTTGTCCACTTATTAATTTCTCCATTAACTTTAATATTTAAATAATCTCTTTTGTATCCACTTTGACTTATAGTAAACTCATCATTTCACTTTAATATTTACCTTCTAAAATATCATAAACCACTTTCCTTATTTTAGGGCTAACCCACTTGTAACCACTTGTCCACTTAGTAATTTCTCCATTAACTTTATTATTTAAAAAATTTATTTTGTATCCACTTTGACTTGTATTACCCTCATCACTTCACTTTATTATTTAAACAATTTCTTCTTTGCAACCACTTTGACTACTTTGACCTTTTGGGGCTTCTAGATGACTCATGACAGTTCTCCAACTTCACATGGCCATAACTCTCTAACCGTGAAAAATTGTGTGACATTCCACATACCACTGAAAATGACATGACATGTAATATCCATACAGAATAGTCTTAGGTTCAAATATTTTAAGACAAATACCATTATACATCAAACAAACATGGGTACATTACCCAAACCTTTGTGCTACCATAATTCGGTATCAGACTTTGATCAAGGGTTGACATCAATGAAAACCAACCCAAATAATGAACAATACCCCCCTTTGGCATTGATGGAAAAACTATAATGCAATATTGAATTCATATCACTCATGATCCCCATGTGACCATCGCTCCGCATGGAACCATGCCTTTGTGCTCTTTCTCCAAGCATTTACCTTTGCATTTGATAAATATCTCCCCCTTTGTCATCAATTGAAAATGTATCTTTCCATCTGGGACTGCTCCCCATAACTAAAATGTCCTTGGGGATACTTCCCCTGACTAAACTCTTCCTGAAATTGATCTTCCAACCTGAATTGTCCTCTTTATGGTGCTTCCTTGTGTAAAGCTAAGACATATAAGATAAGCATTCAAAARCATTCATTTTRGAGTAKAAATTACTCCAAGTATCTGGAGTAGATACTCAAAGGATTCTCATGGAAGTGGTTTTGTAAAGATGTCTRCCACTTATTCTTTTGTGCCCACATATTCAACTCTRATGTTCTTCTTTGTAACTTGTTCCTGTAAAAAGTGATACTTGATTGGGATGTGCTTCGTCTTGGAGTGCATCACCAGTTTCTTTGAGATATTGATGGTKCTTATATTATCACAATAGATTGGAATGGGATCATCATACTCAACCTGTATATATTTYATAGTYTTTTTCATCCATAGAACTTGTGTACAACATCCKGATACTACAATATACTRTGCCTCGACTGTAGATAAGCATACAAATGATTGTTTCTTTCTTATCCATGATACTAAACACTCACCCAAGTAGAACATTGATCCATTGGTGCTTCARCAGTCATCAATGCAACCTKYCCAATCTTCATCTGTGTAGGTAATAAGTGATAGATCATTTCCTTTTGGATACCATAATGCAAACTCTTATGTTCCTTTGATATATCTAACAATCCTCTTCACTGCTAATACATGTGATTCCTTTGGTGTTGTTTGAAATTGTGCCACCTGTCCAACTCCCCAATTATATGGATACAATCAGAAGGAGGCTCTAAACCCCTAGTTTCTTAGGCTACAACTTGAAGGAATCTCCAACTCCTCAATTCTCTGGCTACAACCATCAGGAGTATCCAACCTCCTATTTTCTTCAGCTACAACTGGAAGGTGGCTACAACCACCTGTCCTTGCCCCGTCCAACCACCTTGAAATAAAAGTAGAAATATGGAACCACTGTCACACTATCACTGTGAGATATAATGTTGTAAACCTGTACCAATCAACTTGTAATCAACCTGTATCATAAACAAGTGCATCAACCATGCACCAACCTATACCAAACAACCTATAATTAGCCTGTACCATAAACAAGTGCATCAACCATGCACCAACCTATACCTCAACCTGTAATCATCCTTTACCATAAACAAGTGCATCAACCATGCACTGACATGTACCTCAATCTGTACCATCAATGAGTTCATCAACTATGCACCAAATATGTACCAATCATGCATCAAATACACATAATCTATGACTCATCAGGATGTACCAACATCATCAACTATACACCTCATGTTTGTGCCAACTCATCAACTAATTGTATCAACCATGTACCCAAGATGTACCTCAACCATATACCAAATACATATACCAATATAACCATAAAAAATTATCTAACAATTCATCACTCTATCCATAAACCCAATACCATAAACCATTACATCAAATCATGTGCCACAACCTCACTGTTATACAACCTCTATTTGTAACATACCTCAACCAAAATACCTCATAAATTCCATCATCCAAATATGATTTGTAACTCTATAACAAACTTGGTGTATATGATCACATACCTGCAAACCTTCCTCAACAAGAGACTAGCATTTTCATCAAATTTTACTTTAGTCTCACATGACTAGTTTTTGATTAGTCAACAACCCTAACTTGCAATGATCATAACTACGTACTTGTAATGCATAGATATCTGAAAATGGTACACAATGTTCTTCAATGTCTTTTATGCAATTCCTCCAGATTTCACTACTTGAAACCTCTCATAAAATGAGTTATAGCAAAAATGGCATACCTTGTTGAATTCTAGCTTATTCTAGAGATCTAACTTGTAGAGAATTCGTTGCATGGGATATTTTATTAATAGATCTGAAAATAGTAGGAAAAATACTACAGACCATACTCTAACCAATACATTTGGTATTACTAAATTTGGATCTGTTATGAATAAGTTATGACGTTTTTACCCGAAACACCTATTTTAGACTAGTTTTAGGACTAGCGACAAACCCTATTTTCCACAGAGTGTAACTCCAAAAATAAAATGACCCACAAGATAATATTTTTATCATAGCTACGTGGATATGTTTCCTCAATGCCCTCCCAATTGCACAGTCTAAATCATTATACAAACAAAGTTATTATGAAAATGGTGAGATGGCCTGTAAATAACATATCTTAGAAAGCATCATCAAAAGAATTTATCCTCCCTTGAATTTCGGGCTTCTTTACTTCACGTTCCCTCTAAAATTCATCTTATATATCATTTGGTTACCTTATTCAATTGAAAAAATGGTGAGATGACTTGTAAATAACATACCTTAGAAAGCATCATCAAAATAATTTATCCTCCCTTGAATTTCGACCTTCTTTACTTCACCTTCCCTTTGAAATTTAGCTTATATATTCTTTGGTTACCTTATTCACTTGTAGATATTCAATATTCTCATGTGTGATTAAAATGATATACCTTTTCCTCTTATTTATACTTTTATATATCTTCCTCAAGGGGTTATATTATAATCATCTTAACCCACTTTCCTTATTTTAGGGTTAACCCAATTCTAACCACTTGTCCACTTAGTAATTTCTCCATTAACTTTATTATTTAAATAATCTTTTTTGTATCTACTTTGAGTTATAGTACACTCATCACTTCACTTTATTATTTACATTCTAAAATCTCTTAAACTGCTTTCCTTATTTTAGGGCTAACCCACTTCTAACCACTTGTTCACTTAGTAATTTCTCCATTAACTTTATTATTTAAATAATTTCTTTTGTATCCACTTTGACTTATAGTACACTTATCACTTAATTTTATTATTTAAATAATTTCTTCTTTGCAACCACATTGACTACTTTGACCTTTTGGGGCTTCTATATGACTCATAAGGGTTCTCAAACTTCACATGGCCTTAACTCTCTAACCGTGAAGAGTTATGTGACGTTCCACACACAACCGAAAATGACATGATATGTACTATCCATATATAATGGTATTACCTTCAAATATATTAAAACTCATACCATTATACATCAAACAAACTTGGTTCCATTACCCAAACCTTTGTGCTACCGGAATTCACTACCAGAATTTCTTCAAGGGTTGACATCAATGACAACCAACCCAAATAATGAATAGACTACCTACACTTAGTAGAGTTTTCTTATAAAAATGGGTACCAAGAATCTATAAAGGTGAGCCCATTTGAGGCACTTTATGGAAGAAGGTGAAACACACCGGTAAGATGGGACAACCTAGCAGATAGAGAAGTAGTTGGGCCAAAATTACTCAGGGAAATGGAACATCAAATGTTGAAAATAAAAAGGAATTTAAAGGCTGCCCAAGACAGGAAGAAAAGATATGTTGATAAGGGAAAAACTCACAGAGAATTTAAAGTGGGTGACCATGTATTCTCTAAAGTAAAGGCCAGAAAAAGTTCCCTCAAATTGGGAAATTGTTCAAAGTTGGAATCTCGCTATTGTGGGTCGTTTGAAATCCTAGAGAGGATTGGGCCTATAGCATACATGCTTTCCTTTCCTGCATCAATGTCTATATATAATGTATTCCATGTATCATTGATAAAAAAGTATATACCTGATGGTAATCATGTCATTGATTGGAATTTGATTCAGGTGTAGCAACAAGGCACCTTTCAGGTGCATCCAGTGTGCATATTGGACTAGAAGATCAAGTAGCTCCAGAATTGAGTCATAGAGCTAGTAAAGGTCCTGTTAGCACCAATATTGTTTTTAGTGCCTGACATCATCCAACATCTCCAAGGGTCAGTTTCAAAAGGAAGATTTATGATTTATTATTTTCATTTCCATTTTCAAATATGCATTGTAAACTTCACTGCACACTGCAAACTCAACTATGCACTACAAACTTCACTGCACGCTGAAAACTCAACTGGTACACATAAAATTGTATTTGCATCATACATTTTAGATTTCAATCTCGGTTCTTTTGAAATTTGGTGTGGAGAAGCACCATATTACCATTCACTTTTTGAACAAAAATAAGTCTGACCCAGCTCGTCGTTTGGGATAAAATTTGAAATCATCACCTACAGGAAAGTTTGCAGTGAATCTTGAAATTGCATTGCAAACTCTAATAGTATGATAAATCTAAGTTGTAGGAGGGTTGCCACATGTTTTAGGAGGTTAAAATGGGTTCTCAGAGATTATTTAGACACCAAGGGACACTTGTACCTAATATTTAGCTCCACTAAATCTTCATGCAATGAGCTGGTTGCAGTTGCATTTATTCTAAAAGTCAGTTTCTGAGAATCAATGAATTGGTTGGATTTTCTATTTTCCACATATATCTGAAGCACATAATCCAATGAATGGATTAGGTTGCAACATCCTAGAGATATTACTGATGTAATTTTATATTTAATGAGTGAGAGGACCCCAAATAGAGACTGGA
This sequence comes from Picea glauca, assembly GCA_000966675.3. Lineage (NCBI taxonomy): Eukaryota > Viridiplantae > Streptophyta > Pinopsida > Pinales > Pinaceae > Picea > Picea glauca. Next base: position 36,565 of record JZKD02S1991667.1, on the reverse strand, counting down.
GAGAGTTAGGGGAGAGATTGAGGCAATTTAGTTGTGTATGTTGATTTGTAAGCCTACTAGGCATATCAGAATGTAACATTTCTGCCATTGGAGATTCATGAGAGATATTACTATCATATTTTTTTTCTTTGTTTAATATTTTACATTTGCATATTGCTTGAATGAATTTAATACATTAAGGATCAAAGGTTGTTCATGGTTAGGAGATTCATGAGTTGCAAAGGATTTTTAGTGATTGCTTTCTTTCATGATTTTTGTTCAAGTATTATTTTATTCATTTTGAAAAGAGGATCATTGCTTGATGAATATTTCCTATTAGTGTTATCTACTTGATTCTTTTGTTCATCACTATATATCCCTTTTGTCTGGTAGGCAGCTTGATTGCCTTTTATCTGTAGAATGTTATGACTCATGGTGCAGACAGTTTCTTTCTCTCTTTCTTGTTATTTCCTACTAATCCACCAACCATAAAATTGATTTAACTATTCAAATTCTGATGGGTATTATGCTTACACCTAAAATAGCCTAGGTGTGACTTCTAGTGCTAACATTTTTGGCACCGTTGTCAGGGATGAATTAGAATATTTTCCCTGGGAGAACGAAAAAGATTAGATCCAGTATTTGATGCTAAAAAAAGGTTGTTGACACAGTAAATACTGCATCATTCACCCGACGAATCCATGAAGGACAGATCTAGTGGCAACTCCATAATTTCAAAATGTCAAAGGAATTTGTTGTTTTTTTTGGTTCAGAGGTTTTCACCTCTTAACATTTCTACAGTTCTTAGCTTCCCACATACAATACCTCATATATCAGAATGGGGATATTTTCTACTTGTATTCAGAGAAAGGAAGGATGATAATCCTACACAACACCTCATTATGTTTCATCAATGTATGGATCAATTAGATATAAATCATGAGGATGTGCTCATGAAAATGTTCATGTATTCACTAGAAGGAGAAACTCGAGGATGGTATAGATCTCCTCCTTCCTCAAGTATTTCATCATTACAAGAGTTCCATACTGTGTTTCATCATCATTTCAAAACATGTTATCCAACTGATATTCTTTTTGAAATTTTTTGTAAAGAATTTGAATTCTACATCCAACATTGATTTAGTAATTCTTCTGGTTATAAGGATGAAGCAGAAAAAACTATTAGGCATGTAGAGGAGGAATCATCCCCATGTAAAACCTTCTCTAGTTATTTAGTTTCAAAAGAAAAGTCTATTGATTGTTTTAATGATAACGATGTTGGTGATAGCAATATTGTAGACACATTTTTCCTCGACCCGAATGTCTCTAGCAGTTTTGAGGTTGCTCCAAATTTTCATGAAGATCAAGTTGTTTTTTTTAAGTATTTAGATTCCAAAGAAATAATGTACACATCATCATATGATAGCTATGAAAATGATGTTTGTCATGAATAAATAGTTGCAGAATAAGATTTTCCTCAGGTCCATCAAGAGGTTTTCTACGATGTTTTTTCAACTATGATTGAAGAGAAAAATGATAAATAGGTCCCTGAGTTTGCGTGTGTTCAAAGTTTACAACTTTATGATAAATTTGAAAATATACTTACTCCTGTAAAAGATCATGAAGACCAACTTCATTTCCATCCTTCACTTGAAATATTTGAAAACGATGGAAATATATTGCAACAGTCTTTTGTTTTTCAGAATAGGATAGATCATAACATTATTCACATAGCATATTCAGTACAGTGACATCCTTGTCCTTTGGATCAACCTGAAATGTTTTGTCATGAGTTTCATGATCCAATAGCCAATTGGATGGAGTCTTTGTTTTAAAAATATTCACACACTGACAGTTTCGGCATGGTGTTTCTTTGTTGTTGTGAGTATGAGTTTTCAAAGAAATTTTTTGTTTCATACATTAAATTCTTTTTATGTTTTTTTAGACAGCTGCAAGCATAAAGCCACGCTAAGAAATCAATTGCTTGATCAGTTATTTTCAAAAATTTTATATACTTGAAAAAAGTGTTTTTTCAATTGGTTAGTATAGGAATTGTAAATAAATAAGCTTGATGTTTCAAGAATTTCCCTATTTACACAGTGTGTGAATAATTTAATTTCCAATAAAGAGCACAAGTATTCTTCAGGAAGGAACATTTCATAGTTTGTGGCTCAGGTCGACTATATCGCATGATGGACAACTACAAGTTTCATATTTTCAAAATGGATAAGGCACTAGAACTACAAGTTCTTGTCATCTCTCAGGGAGCATGCCATTCCCCAGTACGAGCCAATGTTAGCACCAATATTTCTTTTAGTGCTTGGCATCATCCAACATCTCCAAGGGTCGGTTTCAAAAGGAAGATTTATCATTTATTATTTTCATTTCCATTTGCAACTGTGCACTGCAAAATTGACTATGCACTACAAAATTCACTACAATTCACTGCATGCTGCAAGCTCAACTATGTGCTTCAAACTTCACTACGTGTAGAAAACTCAACTCTGCACTGCAAACTCAACTAGTACACAAAAAAATCGTATTTTCATCATAACGTTTAAATTTTGATATGGGTTCTTATAAAATTTGGTGTGGAGAAGCTCCATATTACCATTGACTTGCTGAAAAAAAATAAATCTAACCCAGTTCGTCATTTGGGAGAAAACTTGAAATAATCACCTACAGAAAAATTTGCAGTGAATCCTGAAATTGCACTGCAAACTTTATCAGTATGATAAATCCGATCTGTAGGAGGGATGACACCTATCTAAGGAGGTTAGAATGGGTTCTCATATATCAATTAGACACCAAGGGACACGTGTACCTAATATTTAGCTCCACTAAATCTTCATGCAATGAGCTGGTTGCAGTTGCATTTATTCTAAAAGTCAGTTTCCGAGAATCAAGGAATTGGTTGGATTTTCTGTTTTCCACATATATCTGAGGCACATAATCCAATGAATGGAGTAGGTTGCAACATCCTAGAGATATTACTGATGTAATTTTATATTTAATGAGTGAGAGGACCCCAAATAGAGACTGGAGAGAGTTAGGGGAGAGATTGAGGCAACTTAGTTGTGTATGCTAATTTGTAAGCTTGTTGGGCATATCAGAATGTAACATTTCTGCCATTAGAGATTCATGAGAACTTTTACTATCATATTGTGTTTTCTCTATTTTACATTTTATATTTACATATTCCTTGAATGAATTTAAGACATTGAGGATTAATGGTTGTTCATGGTTAGGAGATTCATGAGTTTCAAAGGATTTGCAGTGATTGCCTTCTTTCATGATTTATTTTCAAGTATTCTTTTTATTAATTTTTCAAAGATGATTATTGCTTGATGAATATTTATTCTTAGTGTTATATACTTCATTCTTCTATTCATCATTATATATCCCTTTTGTATGGTAGGCAACTTGATTGACTTTGATCTGTAAAATGTTATGACTCCATGCCCAATGGAATGTCTCCATAGACAATCTGTTGCTCTATTTATTATTCTTTGTTGTTAATCCACCAACCATAAAATTCATTTAATTATTCAAATTATGATGTGTATTAGTCTTACACCTACAATAGTCTAGGTGTGACTTCTAGTGCTAACAAGTCCAATGGACCTGGTACGGTCCTGAAGATGCAACTTGGGAGCACGAGGATGCTATGTGGGCATAATACCTGCATATTTTTTAGTATTTTTGAAATTTTGGTTGCATATGTGTATATATTGCACTAATTATAGTGCATAAATAAGGGGAGGGGAATGTAGTAACCCTAGGACAAACCCCAAATGTAAATGTAAATACAAATGTACTTAAGATGGTGAGTTGTTTGATATCATTTTTGCATTCACCTTCCATGGTATAGTGTGTACATGTACCGCACACTAAAATGATGAAGTGTGCACATTCCAGGATACTGTGCACAACAAACTTAAGTGTGCATGATTTTGAGGCCAGGGATTCTTTGTGTATATGTTTTGTTTTATAGTCTGGTGAGCTAGTTATTATAATATAGGAGGGTTATGAATTGAATTAGGTCGGAGAGCCTAGATTCTAAGGGCTAGTGAGCCTATTTTTCTATATGTCTTATCATTAGTATAATACATCGTTGCATGTAGACCGACCATGATAAAAGAGTATGGGGTAATAAACTCCACTAGTTAGGGAAAGGGGGATAAAAGTTAAGTATAAGGGGCTAAGCTAGGGAGGTTAAGCCAAAAAGGAATATTATATTAATATTCCTTAAAGCATAAAGTATGGATAATTATTTTATCCTAAGTTCTAAGGATGGGGACAAGTGGGCCAAAGTAGTTCTCAACATGAAAAGTGTCAAGTTGGGAACATTCATACATATATTTTGGACTTAGTTCATCTTCCATTCATTCCATCATCATTCATTCACTCATCCATCTATCCTTTATACCTTCATGTACCAGTACCTATAACCGTACCTATACTCGTACTTGTACCTGTACCTGTACATGTTTAGATTAGGAGCTCAACTGAAGAAGTGGGTTTTTAGGCCCATGGGATTTTGAAGAGGCAGGTTGTCAGGCCTGTGAGAAATTCTCTCTATGTGAGATAATTTCTCCGAATTGATTTCCCGATGGTGCCAAACTGCAGCTATAGGGCTCTGAGACTTCTTGTCGAGCCTATTGCAGAAGCCCCTAAAAGGAAGTGGGGAAGCCAAAGGACTCTTGAGGAGAGAAGGGGCACACTTCATGGGGTGGCATAGGCATGTGGGGAATGAGGGATTGTAGGCTATTAGTTTGAGTTGGCACCTATGAATTTTTTTTTCCTGTTGTCTAAGATACATCATCCTGGTTAGGAATTACTTTACCCAGGTGGAGTTTAGTCCCAGCTCGGGGGTGACCCACTGCTGATATTTTTGAGCAGTGTGGTCTAAGGCTGGGAGGAACGTGAAAGGTATGGACACAATTGGTAATATTTTTACTAAGATAAGTGTCAATTGTTTGTTAAATTACATGTTGTATTATTATGTATGCATTTATTTTTATGGGTTTTTCCTATGTGTGCTGCATGTGTATTATTATTATTATTTTGTATGAATCTATACATTTGCAGAATGCATTTGTTTGTTTTAAGTTTTATGTATAAAGTTTCGAAATAGATTTTGTGTGTATATGTTTTAATTTTGTATACAGTTCGAAAATGTTATGTGGCATAGCCCAACTGGATGTTGGGGATGCTAAACCTTCCTCCATTACATCCCATGTACACCTCAAACTTGTGTAACTTCATATGTATCAATGAGTACCTACAATAAACCTTTCAAAAAAAAATAGATATTAAATGTGCTCAATAGGTGCTAATAAGAGACCCTTTCTCTCTTATTTATACTCTCGAAGTAGGTTCCTCTAGGGGTTATTATTTGTTGTGGAGCCTGATTATCTTTTTTATTAAGAGGTTTTTGTTTTTAGCCATGTTTATACCCCATGAAGAGTTTATAGCCCAAAATTTTGTACATGACTCCATGTGAGGGACTTGCAGGGGGGGATTTCTCCCCTTGTGGGGTCTAGGGGAAAGCAGTCGTTCGAGGGTGAATCCCCAGAAGGAAACATTTCCTTTTAAATGTATATTGTAATTCCATAGTAAATCTAGACTGTTCATTATAATGTCATAGATATGATGGTAGAAGTTATGTTAGGGTTTTTTCCCTAGAAGGAAACCCTGTTTTATGAGGGAAATGTATTGCAGCTATGTATCATTGTGAATATTGTATTCTAAGAGAGGAGACTGTGAAAGAAAGAAGAGGAATTTACAATATGTGTGTTGTAGGTTGTATCCCTTCATTTGTTGGATAATAAAAAGGAAGGATCTGAAAATTTCTCTGGTGGACATAGCCCACACTGGGTGAACCACATATATCTATGTCTCTATTGTATTTTGTATATTCTGTGTTTTATTTCTGCATTTTTGTTTTATTTTATTGCTCTTCTATCATGTTTATCTAACAACTGGTATTGGAGCGAAAGGTAACTCATAGGAAAAGAGGGTTCATGGTTCGAGTGGGAGCAATGGAGGAAGATGGAAAGTTTAGGGTCGAGAAATTTAATGGCCAAAACTACCAGTTATGGAAGATGAAGATGGAAGATTATTTATATCATAAGGATCTATTCCTACCATTGGGTGGAATAGAAAATAAGTCGACGACCATGAAGGATTAAGAATGGGAGGTTCTTGACAGAAAGGCACTAGGAATGATACGGACAAGCCTGGTAGCATTGGTGGCTTTCAATATTTTGAAAGAAAAGACAATGAATGAGTTCATGGATGCATTGGCTAGATTGTATGAAAAACCCTCGACATCCAATAAGGTATTTCTAATGAAGAGATTACTTGATCTGAAGATGTCAGAAGGTGGGTCTATTGCAAATCATTTAAATGAATTTAATATGGTTACTAATCAACTAAGTTCTGTAAAAGTGGACTTTGATGATGAGGTCAAGGCTCTTCTAATCTTGTGCTCATTGCCAAAAATTTGGAATGGCTTGGTCATGGCTATAAGTAACTCTGTCTCTGGTTCAAACACTTAAAAATTTGATTATGTTGTTGGTGTTATCCTTAGCGAGGAAATGCAATGGAAAATCACATGTGAGACATTAGGTAATGCATTAACCATGGAGAACAGGGGAATGCAAAAGGATAGAGGAAAGGGCTCAGGGAACTATGAGAATTCTAGGAAGGGAAGATTCAAATCCAAAATTGTAAATATAGAGTGTTGGAATTGTGGGAAGAAAGGACATCTGAAGAAAGACTACAGATCTCCAAAGAAACAAAGAGATGGACAACAGGAGAAAAATCAGGAAGCAAATGTAACAAGTGATGTGTTACAAGATGCTTTGATTATTTCTGTAGATAATTATTTTGAGTCTTGGGTAATATATTTAGGGGCTTCATTTCATGCCACACCCCATAGTAAATATTTTCTAGATTATGTTCAAGGTGATTTTGGATAGGTTCATTTGAGTGATGATGCACCATGAAAAATTGTTGGAATGGGAAAGGTAAAAATAAAGTAAAGGAATGGAAACCAATGGTTGTTGAAAGAGGTAAGACATGTTCCAGATCTAGGGAAAAATATAATTTCAAGAGGGCAGTTGGTAAGTGAAGGTTGTATATCCATATTTACATATAAGGTTTGGAAGGTCACCAAAGGATCACGGGTGATAGAAAAAGGAGATAAGGTAGGTACATTGTGTTTATGTACTAGTAGTATTGAATATTCTATCTCTTTAGCTTCTATAGGAGTGGACAGAACATTGTGGAATCATAGGCTCGGACACATGAGTGATAAGGGAATGAAAATACTTCAAAAAAAAAATTTGTTTCCAGATCTTAAACAAATTGATTTGGATTTTTGTGAGCATTGTGTTCATGGAAAATAGAAGAGAGTTATATTTCTTAGAGTCGGAAATGAAAAGAAGAGTGAAAGGTTAGAGCTTGTGAATACATATGTATGGGGACCAGCTCAGGTATCATATCTTGGTGGCTCTCATTATTATGTTACTTTTATTGATGATGCAACTAGAAAAACTTGGGTTTATTGCATTCGACAAATCTGATTGTTTTGATACTTTTAAGAGATGGAAAGAGTTGGTTGAGAATGAGACAAGAAAAAGGTTGAAGTGTCTCAGATCAGATAATGGAGGTGAATATTGCAGCAAGGAGTTTTATGATTACTGTTCATACTAAGGGATTCGTAGAGAGAAGATAGTTCCACGAACACCACAACAAAATGGTGTGTCAGAAAGGATGAACAGGACAATCATGGAGCATGCAAGGAGTATGAGATTGCATGTTGGTTTTCTCTTATAGTTATGAGAAGATGTTATAGATACTATTTTTTACTTAATAAAAAGAGAACCTTCAATCTCTTTGGATGGTGGAATTCCATAGGAGGCATGGACAGGTAAAAAAGTAAACTATTCCTTTTTGAAGACTTTTGGTTCTGAAGCATTTGTCCATATTGATAAAGAAAATAGAACAAAGCTTGAGGCAAAATCCAAGAAATGTACCTTTATTGGATACAATGTTAATGATTTTGGATATCGATTATGGGATTATGAAAATAAAAAAATCATTAGGATTAGAGATGTCATATTCAATGAGAAGGTCATGTACAAAGATCAGTTGCAGGGAAAGAAATAGGAGAAAGAAAAAGCCGAATACATAGTGCTTGATGAGATCACTGAAAAATAAATTCCAAAGGTACTAGAAAATCAAAATGTACAACAACAGGAGCAACAAGTACCTCAAATTCCTACAAGTGTTGTTAGAATATCTACTAGGTTAATTAGACCCCCTAAACAGTACTCTCTTTCATTGTATTATTTATTATTAACTGATTTTGGTGAAACAAAATGTTATGAAGATGCAATGCAAGTAGACACTAAAAAGAAGTGGGAGAAAGGAATGAAAGAGGAAATGGATTCCCTAGAAAATAACCAGACTTGGGATTTGGTTCATTTTCCTATAGGAAAAAGAGCATTGCAAAATAAATGGGTTTACAAGTTGAAGGAAGAAGATGGAGGGAAAAAATGGTACAAGGCTAGACTTGTTGTAAAGGGGTTTGCACAAAAGAAAGGTATAGGTTTTGAAGAAATATTTTATCCTATTGTTAAAATGACTTCAATTAGGACTATTTTAAGTCTTGTGGAAGTAGAAGATTTGAATATTGAATAGTTATATGTAAAAACAACTTTTCTCCATGGGGATTTGGAGGAAGATATTTATATGCAACAGCCGTAGGGGTATGAGATCAAAGGGAAGGAAAATTTGGTATGCAGGTTGAAGAATATATTGTATGGCCCAAAGAAAGCCCTAAGATAGTGGTATTTAAAGTTTGATAGGTTTATGACAAAACAAGGTTATAGTAGATGTCATTCTGATCATTGTGTTTATTTTAAAAGGCTAGAAAATGGAAGCTATATTATCTTGCTATTGTATGTAGAGGACATGCTTGTTGCAAGTTCTAATATGCATGATATAAATTTTCTCAAGAAGAAATCATCTAATTCATTTGTGATGAAGGATTTGGGTGCTGCAAAGAAAATTCTTGGTATGAGAATAACAAGAGATAGGAAAAGTTGCAATTTGACATTGTCTTAGGGTTAGTACATAGAGAAGGTGTTGGAGAGGTTTAGAATGCAGAATAAAAAACCAGTTAGTACACCTTTAGCCAACCATTTCAAATTAACCAAAGAAATGTGTCCCAAGACACAGAAGGAGATAGAATATATGTCCAGGGTCCCTTATTCAATAGCAGTTGACAGCTTGATGTATGTGATGGTTTACACAAGACCAGATATTTCACATTCAATGGAAGTTGTGAGTAGGTATATGACCAATCTAGGTAAAGAACATTGGGAGACAGTAAAGTGGATTCTCAGGTATTTTAAGGGTACTGCTACTCGTGAATTATGTTTTGGAGGTTCAGACATTGTTCTACACGGATATGTTGATTCAGATATGGATAGTGATAAAGATAGTAGGAGGAGAACCACAGGGTATGTTTTTACTGTAGGTGGAACAACAATAAGTTGGATTTCAAAACTGCAAAAGGTTGTTGCACTTTCAACAACAGAGGTAGAGTATGTTGTTGCTAAAAAGGCTAGTAAAGAAATGATTTGGTTATATAGGTTTATGGAGGAATTGGGAAATAAGCAAGAGAATAACAGGTTGTACTGTGACAGTGAGAGTGCCATTCATATTGCAAAGAACTTAGCCTTCCATTATAAGACTAAGAATATACAACTCAGGTGTCATTTCATATGATCTATCTTGGAAGATGAAAATTTGAAGTTGGAAAAGATACACACTAGCCATAATCCTGCAGACATGTTAACAAAGGGAGTAACCAAGGAGAAACTAAGTTTGTGCTTAGTTGTAGTTGGTCTTCAATCATGAACGTGAAGATGAGAAATTTTTGAGGTCCAAGAAGGATCATGGTCTAGAAGATACAACAACGGTGGAGTTTTTGAGATCAGTCTCCAAGTGGGAGATTGTTGGTTGTGGAGCCTAATTATCTTCCTAATTTAGAGGTTTTTTTCAGCTGTGTTTATACCCCATGAAGACTTTACACCCCGGTAGACTGTACAACCCTCCACGTTGGGGAGTTTCATGGGGGGCTTGCCCCCCCTGTAGGGTCCGGGGGCAAGTGGGCCCCCAGTGGGGGTTCGAGGGTGAATCCCTTGAAGGAAAAATTGCCTTGTAAATGTATATAGTAATTTCATAGTAAATCTGGACCGTTCATTATAAGTTCACAGATATGATGGTAGAAGTTATGTTATGGTTTTTTCCCTAGAAGGAAACCCTCTTTTATGATGGAAATGTACTGTAGCTATGTATAATTTCAAATATTATATTATGAGAGAGGAGACTATGAGAGAAAGAAGAGAAAGTTACAATAATTGTGTTGTAGGTTGTATCCCTTCATTTTCTGGATAATAAAAAGGAAGGACCTGGCAATTTCTATGGTGGACGTAGCCCAGACTGGGGAACCACATATATTTGTGTCTCTATTATATTGTGTATCTTCTATGTTTTATTTCAACATTTTTATTTTATTTTATTGCTATGCGATGTTGTTTTTCTAACAATTACCTTCTTACTGTTTTACCCAACTTCCTTGTTTTAGGGATAACCCACTTCTAACCACTTTTTCCACTTACAACCACTTTATCCACAAATAGTAAAATCACCACTTCTAATTGCACCTAATTTATGTTTAATTTATTTTTTTTCAACAACTTAACTCATGATTAACTCCTAGTTACAACCAATTTGACTAGTAAACTTCTTCTAGGAGCTTCTAGAATAATTTGACTTCTTTCACCTTCTAGGGGATTCTAGATAACTCATGAGGGTTCTCCAAATTTATTAATCCATATATTCTCAACCACATATCACTAGAAACAACATGACATGTACTATTCATCTAGAATAGTCTCACTTATAAATTCACTGATCTTCATTACATTATTCCTCAACCAAAATTGGGTTCCTTAACCATACTTATGGAGCTACCAGATTGTGCTACTAGACATACTCAAGGGTTGAAATCAATATATAAGGGTTGAAATTAATCTACAATATCACAATATCACTCTCCATGGGTTGAAATCAATGACAACCAATTATCAAAACCAATTTCCCATCAATCTAAACCAATTGTCTAACATTTTCTTGACCATGTATGCTCAGGATATGATTAAGGTTGTGTTAGGAAGATGATGAGGTAGAAGTTATGATATCATTGATCTCATCTTATTTAGTATTTTCTTTGACAACAAGATATTGGTATATTGAAATTACTTGTTGTGAAATCTCCTCATCCTCATCATCCCCATCATCCACCCAAATAGGTGCTTTTGGGTTGATACTGGGATTGGATGGGGGGTAAAATGAGAGTTTATTTATTGAAATTCCATGAGAAATTGCATGATCCATGATATACAACCTATATAGGAATCAATAGCTTCAAGTCATGGTCGTCCCAGAATTAGGTGGGTATCTATGCAAACAATTCTTGGGTTGTAGGACCATAAATCAACGAGGTTCTCCTAGGAGGCCACCGAGACTACTACATCTTCGAGGATTCCCTATAGTTTTACAATGGATTGGTATTCCATTTGCAACACTATTGAGGTTTGTTTATGGCTTGTAAACCCTGAGGTTCTCATGGCTTCTTGAGTCATGACATTGACAATGAGCCCTATTTCTATTAATGTATTGGGGATGGCGATCCCATTGATTTTAACATTGAATATGGGATTTTCATGGTATGAATATTTGGCTGTGGAAACTCTATTGAGCATCAAGTATGCCAATTTTCCTATCACATGCACCATCGAGGGATCTTTCCTTTTTCTATCTGTTCTTCATAGGCATAACTCCCTAACTGATTTAGAGTATATGGGTACATATTTGATAGCTTAGAAGATAGGTATTTAGACACACACATTCTTGAATTCCACTAGGAAATCAAATTCTGGTTGAGTAAGAGGATTGTTGATATTTAGTCTTTCTCGAAAAGGTAAGCTTTGCACCTCCTTTTTGTTTTGATATGGTTCAAAGAAGGGGTTGTTTAGCTGAATGATTTTCAATCAGAGATTCTTCCTCATAATATTATATAGTTACTGGTGAGTCTTATTAATTTATTGTTTTCTCATATCTTATGTGTATATCTTGACATTCTAGGGAAGAGATAGAGTAAACAGAGTAAAATGGGAATCCAAAAATATATGTTTGTTGTGGTGGTTTGTTATTGGGGTTAGGGATAGGTTGTGTAGAGAGTTGCAGTGAAGGAGGAGGTTGGTTATGTTGTTAGAGTTGTGTTCAAGGTTGTGGGGTTGTAGGTTGTTGTGGTAATGACTATTGATCCCCCCCAAAATGTGGGTTTTTCCAACCCTGTGCCCAAGGAATGTTTTGGAGTGACAGAGACATCCAGTGTGCATTGGTGGGATTAGATGGGTACCACTATTAGGGAGGATATTTCATGGAGGTTTTAATTCAATAGGAATTCAAATATTGAGATTGGTTTAGAGACATACCTTAAGGTT
>JZKD02S1991667.1:13431-23986 GCA_000966675.3 Picea glauca | reverse complement strand
ATAGTACCTGACTAAGGATGGGGCCTACCTTCCTAGATGAGGCACCGCTGGAATCTTTCAATCGCACATCAAATTTCAGGTATTCATTAGCACAAAATAAATGCACAATAACCAAAACAATGATTTTATTATTGGAAAACAATGTTCAAATTACAATGATAATTTTCTCCCCCCTTGAATTGAGCAGGGTTCTTAAACAATTCACATTATTTTTTTCTTAGCAAGAAAGAGTTGAGGATAACCATGAGGATCTATGATCCTTAGGATGTTCTTAATTTTGTTTCGACAGTCCGACCAAGATAGGTGAGGTGGTTATTCTCATAAATTAGAATCCTCATCAACTAGTATGAATCAGTTGGAGAAGTTGCCTCAATTTTCTTGGATCTATGGCCTCCAACTATGTGTTTTTCCTCTTTCCCCAACTCATCTACGACCAAGTATCTCAAAATAGAGGCCTAAATTTAAACTCGTAATTTCCAAGAGGATGTGCCTACCATTGAATATGTTAGGTGTGGAAACCACCTTAGCATAGCTATCACGAATGGAGGGACCATGATGGGGGTCAATGGTATAACTACTCATGGAGGAATTGTTCCAGCAATGGTGACTGTTACAAGGGAAAAACTCTCTATGGACAAGGGTAAACCACAACAGATAGGTATGACTGCAGAAATCAACTCAATTCCAACATATGTTATACAAACTAATGTGGAAGATAAGAAAGAGGCCTACCTCGATCCAACGTTCGTTGATGTTCCATCATTGAGCACTTTGACCGAAAGCTTTGCACCTACAACAAGTTCTTAACAAACAAGAAGAGAAAGTATATAGTGATAATGTAAAAGGGGTTAGCACATCAGATAGCATAATCCATTAATAAACATTAAAAACATGCCCATGAATAATAATCATATATTTTCACGGTACTAATAGGACGGGAAAGGAGTATTTCTATTAATACATGATTAGAAGAAGTGACAACATTACAGACTTCTGTGTCAGCACAGTTTGAAACCAAGAAACTAATTTCCTTCCAACTGGGCCTCCACCACTTCAATCCTCCACCAAAGGCAAGCTCATAGAAAAGAGACAATGAGGTTCTCTCAAAAATAGGGAAAGAGCTTGGGGGATGAACACTGTGTTCATACTTGGGGGACAAAGGGATGCAGACTCAATATGAAGTAATTTCTCCAGAGTAACTTTGCTCTGAAATTTGAATTCTTTCTCCTCTTTTTCATAGCTCGAAATTGTGCGTTTATAGTCTTCAAAATGCAACTGAAGGGTCGAGTTGGAACGTTTCCAGTATGTGGAAGGACAAGGATCAGATATCTCCTATCGTGACATGGAAACCTGACTCCATTTTTTTATTTTCTGGCATAAATCCTGATGTACGTGGGATGTAGTGGATCAGCCTGTTAAAACACGTGTTGTATAGCAGATAGGGCTCGTATATGTGGAAAAATATGTATTTTTGGCTCTGGATTCATCAAAAAGGGATGACAAGTATGGATAGGGAAATGGAAAAAGGCCCTCTGTGCAAGATAGTAATTGTGAGGAAAATATTTCTATAACAGATGCCCCCTAATGTGTGAGATCAGAGGAGTATCTATGATGGTTGATATACATTATAAATAACCCAAGAGTGGAGTGGTAGAGAACCAGCTGGACGGACTCGATTGCTCATTACATTTTGTACTGAATTTGAATACATGGCTGCCAAGAATAAAATGCAGATCCATGTGGAAAATATACCAAACAAATGTTCATGGCCATGAGTAGGCAAATACAAATGAGGTTACATGCCAAAATTTTTCATAGTCACGAACAAGGCCCAATGAAACTAGTCTCAAAACGAATCTGAAGATATCTGTATACCATGGAGTATAATATTGATATCCCATGATCACTGAAGTCATATAGGTATTGGTCCAATGAAAAGGAAGCAACAGCTCAGGAAAGTTGTGGCCACATAGATATGTCTTCAAGTCTTCTACACTATCTGCCAAGGGTGCAAGTCTACATCATGTGAATAAAGGAGTTGAGGTTGAACACAATGAGACGTTGTTTGATTACCGGTCATTGAAGTATACTGTTAACAAATGCAAGATAGCCTACCAATAATGAAAGTAGGTATCAAGGAACTAAGTACATTCCTACAAATGTGAATAAAGGAGTTGGTGTTGAACACTTGAGGAATCCATTGATCAGGAGACATTGATGTATTCCCATATGTCAATGGTGAGAGAGCCTGCCACTAATGAATGCAAGCCTCAAGGTACTCATAAAACTCTAGGTGCCATGTCCAGAATAAATGAGCTGAAGTTGATGGAAAGACACCCGCTGAAAGGAGAGCATTAAGGCATATATCATCAGTCAGCATGAGGAACAAAGCAGGAGCTTCATGATTTGGTGGAGATCCGACTAAGAAAATGTTCACGAACCAATGACCTTGTGCATCTTTTGCATGTACCAAATACAAGTGGTACATGAAAAAGACCCTGTGAATAGAACCCAATGATGAAACTTGTTGATAAAGGCGAGGAAACAAAAAATAAGGCTAATGGAATCCAAGACACTACACGAATCCCAAAGTGTGAATATGTGTATTGTCGTTGAACACAAAGGAAACCACCCAGTCAATGACCAATGATGAAATGTCGATTGTTGGGTTCAAGGTGACCTACCAATGATGAAAGTAGGGCTAGGGTGCATGATAAGACCATAGTATCATGTGATTCTGAGACAAACTGACGGTATGGCTGACATGCAACGTCAATATTTTTGAGGAGTGGCCGACACAGGTTGATAGACTTCCTTTGAACATGAGCATTAGACATATGGTAGACTTCGGTAGCATGGATCCAATAATATAAATATTAGATGCAGGAGGCATCGATAATGTTCTCTATGGGGACTGGAAGAGTAACCAGTCGGTAGAGAAAACTCTGTAACAAGATCATCTTCCTAAGGCCATGCTAAACCCAAAATTATGATGACACGAGGACTCAATAAAGTTGTGATATGTTCAAAGGCGACACGACCGCTGCCAAATATAATATAGTACTCCCTTCCCGCCCATATTTTTTTGTTTTTTCATAAAAAATGCACTCTATGATACAGAGGAGGAAACGAGTGTCACAAGTAAGAAAAACTAGTTCCAGCAGTGGAATGTACCTATGCTCGATGCAAGGAAATGCATGCGGGAGATGGACACTCAGGGTGATGTTTCCTCCAGGGTATAGGGTGTCAAATTGTGAAGGATATAAATAAGGCTCTGCTTGGTTGAGGATGTAAATACTATTTAGGAAACAATTTTATAATGCAAAGAGAGAATCGGCTAAAGGCTTAATACTTCAAGAAAGGGCATGAAATGCAATCACAACTTAATGCCAAAAAATGTCCTTTTTTATGTCTATTAGTCTATTTGGTGTGAAAAAGGGGTAAACTTGTGCCAAATAGATGTCTTTTCAAATCCAATTTACAAGTGTGAAAAAGACAAGTTCACTTAGCGATCTTTTCTATTTTTGGTAACGAGTTAGAAAAGATCTTAACTAAGACTCATGACGTTTCAAATCCATTTTAACAAGTGTGAAAGGGACAAACCACTCGACAATCTTTTCAATTTTTTAGACGAGTTGGAAAAGAGCTTAACTAAGACTCGTTTTTGGGAGTCCATGGGGAATAAGGCATCATGTACATAAGTGAAAAATGAGGCTCATCATAAAGTCATGTATCAAGTTATAATGGACTCCTGGTCCTAAGGAAAAAACTCGGCATGGGCACCAAATGACAAAGGGGATCTAACTAGGGCACCCATGTTTGGTAAGTCTCTACCATTTATTAGCGACACTACTTATAATTGACAGAAGGTTTCGTGTCGCAATAAATGGGTTCGTACCTAAGGCGTAAAAGGCGGTAGTTGAAGGATAATGCAAAAATGCAAGATGGAGTAGATACCTATCCTATATTCTAGGTTATGAAAATACCTACCCAAGGTGACGAACGACCAATCATAATGCTGAAATCCACAAGAAATCTGGGTCAAAACTACAAAGGCCCACTCAAAATCACTTTATATTAGTCCATTAGGTGAAAAATCATATGAAACTATATAAAGTGGGTAAAAATAGCTTATAAATAGTAATAAAATAAAAAAATACTGTAGCATTTTGATTTTTACCCAAATAGTGCAATTTGGACCAAAAATACCTCCAAGATTCAAACGGTGATTGTAGGAGAATCAGGAAACAAAATCATGAACCGTCTGGATCAGGTAACTCTACATCTCATCCTATTTAAATTCAGTGGATTACATTGTTGAATTAGGTTTCAATTTTTTAGTTTTTGAGAGCGTAAATTAGGAATTTCATTGTATGTGGCCTGGCTTTATTTAGGTCGTGTATACGACAAGGTATACGCTCTTGTGTGAACTACATGGAGTGTATATTAAGACCTACACACAATTTTATGCAAGGGAGGTCATGTACATGTACACAAATGGCCAAAAAGAAGGGTTCTAACTCAAAATTTGGTTTGTCTTTTGCAGAATGGTCCTTGAATGGAGAGAGCAAGAGCATAAGGAGGTAGATGAAACTATGGATTGAGATCTGGTGGCTCAAGCGGATCTAAAAAGATGTGGCTTGTACAATTTTTGGGCTCTCAAATGAATGAAGGCCCAAGTGAGGTTGTTGGAGATGTTGGTGGGTTACTGGGATCTTAATAGCGAAAGCTTTATCCTCGATGGAAAACCATTGAGGATTGAAGTAGAGGACATCTACTTCTTGACTGGTCTATCACACCAAGGAGAGGTTGTAAACCTCAAGTCATGCGGAGCAGGGAGTGGGATGAATATCAAGGAGTATATTGATGCCCACTATGTAGCGAGGACTCCCAAGGTGGGAATTCAAGTCGTTATCGGGGAAATAAATAACCTCATCCTGAAGATCATTGTGCTTGTATTGACTAGGATTATTGGTTCAGCTTCATTGCACCAGGCATTGAGGACACTCATGTTTTACGCAGTAGAGTGTGTGAGACCCACTGTATATGACTGGTGTACCTCACTGCTGACCAATATGAAAGGTCAGTTAACAGAGTGCAAACAAGGGAGTAAGCAAAACTTCGGGTTTTCCTTTATTCTTTGCAGCTTCTTTTTAGAGTGGATTCTATGTATGGGACCTAGAGTGGATATCCTTCCTAGAGGACCATGCGATCCAGCTATGATGTGATGGATCGAGGTTATGAGACGACATGGGGGAGGTAGGGTGTCAACACCCTACAACGATGATTTTTTCTTCTAGTGGTGGTGGCAAGTCATTTCTCTGGACAAATATCCCTATGCGGGGATTGATTTTAGAGGAGATCCTAATATTCCACTTCCACCAGGAGCTACCTATGGTGGAATAGGTAAAACAGAATTTAAATATTTCATTTTTTTGTATTTTTGTATTTAAGGAACAAAAATATTTTTTGGATGTTGTTTAAATATTAACTAGAGACTTGTGTAATCGTAGACGTGGGTCCATGATGAACAGAGGGATTCCTTCAACATAGATGGAGGAACCGGGGATATGAGTTGGTGAGAGGAGAAGTAGAGATATTCCTACAAAACGTGCAGGGAAACCTGTCTCGTTTGACATAGAGAATTCCTATGGTTCAGGTAGAGGATCTACTTGAAGACATGTAGCGACAGGTGGTTGGTGTACCTAGAGCATGGGTATGACTTTTCTAGCGTCTCACAAATGTCATGGTTTTCTACCATGAAACACATCCAGTGCCACAAGCGTAGATGTTGTGGGATATGTATATCGAATGTATATGTGTATTGAGGGTTTTAGCCCCAATTTTGTAATACAAACACCATATTTTGAAATATATAAAAAGGGATCTTTGTCTTTACTTATATCTTACAGTGTGTACATTGATGTGACGGTTTTATTTTCTTTATTAATGTGACAAATTCCAATCTAATATGTAATTAACATAGGCATCCGATACATAATTATAATTCCTTGGAATGTGATAATATGTAATAAAATCAAATTGTCATTCTAAAATATGTACCCGTAGGAATCAATAGAGTAAAGTAGGATCATGCACGTGGTAACGACCATTCAACTGACATACTACTAATTGGGAATCCATCCGATCTTCTAAAGAGAGAATACCATGTGAGATAGCATTGCGCAAAAGTTATATGATGATGCTATATTCAGCCACATTATTCATGGATGGTCCTAGTCATACGCCACTTGAAGATACCAACAGACCCTCAGGTGAGTAAACCACCCAAGCAATGCAAGACAAGTTTCGTGTATGATGATTGGATTCGTCTGTGAATCCTAGGTAGGCCGAAGACTCCATTGACATCTTCCAACAAAGGGAAAACTCGATAAGCAATTCAAATACAAAAGAAAAGGAGAACAAATATGTATATACACTAAATTTACATTAGTATACAAAGAGTTCTGCCCAAGCCTAGGGATCAAGCATAGTACCTTTTCAAGTAGAGCCCATTTCTAGGCTCAACCAACTTTTTTCCTTCATAATCTTCTAATTCGTAGTCTCCTTTTTCTAGGACACATCACACAATGTAAGGACCGTGCCACATGGGTTTAAACTTTCCTTCCCCTAGCAGTTCTTTGGCTTGATCATACAAGAGGACCAAGTCACCCTTAGCATACAATAGGGGACAGACAGACTTGTAGTACTAAACCTTGACACATTTCTTATTTTCCTCAATGGTTGTAAACGCATCTCGACACTACTCGTCAAGAATCTCTAAGTGCACAAGGTGTCGCTCTAAATATGAAGTGTCGAGTAGGAGCTCGACTTCCAACTTGAGAGAAGGGATTTCGCATTCAACAAGAAGGATTGACTCCACACTGTGCACTAACTAGAAAGGGAAAAAAATGATGGCAGTCTTAACCAAGGTCCGATATGCCCAAAGCATGAGATATAGAATGATGTGCCAATTGGAATTACTTCAACTGATAGTTTTTCACAAAATGGTCTTGAGAGACTTATTGATGGCCTCTACTTGCCCATTTTCCTGGGGGTAATAAGGATATGAATGACCATGTCTAAAGCTCAGCTTAGATGCTAGTTATACCATCATTTCATTCTAAAAGTGACTACCATGATCAGTGACATTCTCACTCGGGATGCTAAATCGGGCGATAATTTGGTTGAACACGAAGAAGGTTGTAGTTTTCCCATTAGATTTTACGGTAGGCATGGTTTCAACCCACTTAGTAAAGTAGTCGACAACCATGATAATGGGTTGATACCCCCCAGCCGAAGTTGGGTTGCAATTGATGAAATCTACCCCCCACTTGGTGAAGGGACCGATGGTAATGAATGTGAGCGCATTTTTTGAGTGAACACCTGGAAGGGGTGACACTTCTTAACTACTTCGATACAATCTTTAAATATAGTAGGCAAGAAATAACCGACTCACATGATTGTTTGGGTTGTCTTAAGCCTGGATAGGTGACCACCACAAGACCCTTTGTGGAAATTGTTTAGGACCAACTCAACCTCCTCGTGAGTCAAGAAATGACACAAGATATCATCTATTCCTTGGCGATACAAAGTGTCACCATCGATGTTATACTTTTTGGCTCGGTATCTAATACACCGTCGATCATCCCGTGAGAGATGTTGAGCGAACTTTAAGGTTTGAAGATATAAAATGATGTCTCCATACTAGGGGTCGGATGACGAGACAAGGAAAATGTTTTCCTCTGGAAATGAATAAACATGGATAACATCCTCATCTAATCATGGAAAATCAGATATTAGCTCTATGAAAACTAATGATTTATTGTAGTTGACCGAAGCGAAGTTTAGATCAAACTCTTGTAATATGACAATCCATTTATTATATTTCCCCCTATGATACACCTAGTAAGGACGTATTGAAATGGATTGACATTGGCAACCACTGTAGTCTTTCAAAGTAACATATAGTGACGTAAGCATTGGACTGCATGAATGACAACCAAAGCTAGCTTTTCAATGTGAGAGTAATTAATATTAGAATCGACTAAATTTAGACTAATATAGTATATGACGTGCTCATGGAGCTCATCATCCTCCTGAACTAGAACCATACCAATCGTCACTTCAGACGCGACAATATACAACAAGTAACCTCTACTGTAATCAAGAGACTTCAGTAGAGGGGCCATTAGTAAGGCTTTCTTCAAATCATCAAAAGACTCTTGGGCTCACTCATCCCAAATAAAAGGGGTGTATTTCTTCAAGAGGCGCATGAAAACCTTAGTGATATTGGCATAATTCACTATGAATTGACGTAAAAAGTTAGCTTTCCCCTGTAAATATTGAAGTTGTCTAATCACGCGCGGGGGAGGTAACTAAAGTATTTCCTCAACCTTAAGAGGATCTACCATGATCCCAGTCTTGAAAACTAAAAATCCTAAGAGACGACCAGACTTAACGCAAAAGATGCATTTGTGAGGGTTTAACCAAATTCTATAGTAACGACATCTTTCAAAAACAAGCCAAAGGTGTGTAACATGATCCACTCTCTTGCGAGATTGAGCAGCAAGATCATCAAGATATGCTTCGACTATGTGCTTGAGATTGTGAAAAGAGAAATTCATGGTGCATTGGAAGGTTTCTTCGGCGTTTTTAAAGCCGAAAGGCATTTTCCGGTATGCAAAAGTGCCCCAAGGACATATAAATGTCATCTTGTGTTGATCCTCAGGTTTGATCTGAATTTGGTTATATCCCGAAAATCCGTCCATAAAATAAAATATCTCGCTTCCTGCACACTCATCATGAATCTAATCAATGAAAGTCATGGGGAATTTATCTTTAGGAAAATCCATGTTCAGGTCACGAAATTCCATACACACATGGATGGTTCCTTGCTTTTTATTCACAGGAATGGGGTTGGATACCCATTCGGTCAAGGGAACCAGGTAGATGAAGCCAACATTAAGTAGCTTCTCTAGCTCTTCCTTAACAGGAGGGGCCTTCCTAGGATTTACAGCTCTAAGTCATTATAGAATAGGTTTATCATCCAGATAAGTTCTAATATCATGTTCAACAATACGGGGGTCGATCCCTGGCATATCTTCATATGACCAAGAAAATACATCTCGAAATTATTTGAAGAGTTTGGTGTAGATCATAATTTCTTCTGGTGAACAATCCACACCTATATTTACATTTTCAATTTTAACAGGAGTACGAGAGATATTGATCATGAGGGTAGGATAAATACTCACCATGTTTCCTTCAACACAAATGTCGTGCATATCAAGTGGAACTATGACGTGACCGACTATCTCACTTAAGGCAGACCGAAAGTCATCTTGCTCAATTCTTTCAAGACTTGGGAGAAAATAAGATAGATGATTCATATCATCCCAAGGTCTCTCGAAATCATTCATGTCTTTGAGGATGGATTCATCTGAAGGTAAAGTCTCATCTAAGAAATCATGCAAACAAGACAACAATGTGGCCCATACAGGCCTAAGAACGAGATCCTCCTCGTTCATCTATGAGGTAATAGGATTAGGATCGATGGAAGAGTCAAGAACAACTTGATATGTAATCTCTACTGCCGATAGTGGCATAGCCATTCCATCATGCAACTGACTTCGCATGCCGAAATTGAAGAAGGTAGGGTCCATGGATCACTAAGATAGGAATTGCATAAAGGAATGGACCTCCCTGCTGAAGCAAGCCTACTAGACATGGCGTAAACATGGTGAATCGGTGTCAAGAAGTCGAAAGTACCCATGAGGGAAGAATAAATTTTGACACCGATATTCTCTGTTGTCGGCTAAGAATTGTCGATCAAAGGGATCGATGGTCCAAAAGATGAGTTACAATTGTTAAATTTGGTAGCATCGACAGTCATTCTCCAATGAGAGGCCATATGGACCACCCTGAGGCTAGCCAAGGAGATTTGGAGAATCAACTAGTCTTGGGAGGTATTGAAAAAATCCAAGGGGAATGTACAACCTCTGTGAGTCAAACCAAAAGTCAAGACGAACAAGATGTTATGTGAGTCTAATGCAAAAGTCAGGGGGAACGTACAACCTTTGTAAGCATAGATAGTCTAGTGCAAAAGTCAGGGGGAACGTACAACCTCTGTGAGCATAGAAAAACTAGTGCAAAAGTCAAGGGGAACATAGAACCTCTGTGAGCCTAGTAAAACCTTATGAGCCATGAGAAAAAGTCAGGGCATCTAGAAAAATTTAGGTTGAATATAAAATTCCTATGAGCTAGAAACAAACGATATTCCTAATACTGCAAATGATGTAATTGTATTGATATAGTGCGTTGGCACGTGTAAATATTATCCATCATGAAGAGAATTTCGAAATGCCTTGTCAAGAGTTGTAACTAAAGTCTTGAGTCTAGTTCTATGTTAGAACTAAAGTGTAATGTTGAGCTGCAACTAAAGTCTTGAGTCTAGTTTAGTAATGTTGAGTTGCAACTAAAGTCTTGAGTCTAGTTCTATTTTAGAACTAAAGTGTAATGTTGAGTTGCAACTAAAGTCTTGAGTCTAGTTCTA
>JZKD02S1991667.1:0-13183 GCA_000966675.3 Picea glauca | reverse complement strand
AACGAAAGCATGTCAGTCTCAAGTCTAGTTCTAAGTTCGAACTAAAGTGTAATGCTGAGTTGTAACCAATCTCAAGTCTAGTTCTAAAGTTTGAACTAAAGTGTAATAATGAGTTGTAACCAAACTCAAGTCTAGTTCTATGTTTGAACTAAAGTATGAAGCTGAGTTATGACTAGTGCATGAAATCAGGTTACTATTTCGAGCTTCTCCTCTTCCCCTATTCAGCCTATATAAGAAGAGATTAAACCCTCTCCTCAACATAGTTTTTGCAAGATAGTTTTGCAACACAATTTTGAAACAGAGTTTTCATATGTAGGTTGAGGGTGAAGTAATAGAGGAGCACATCAGTGATAAAGAGGCAACTTATCAAAGGTGTATTTCAGTAAGATCTTGTAAGTCTTTGTCAGGTCAGATTCATCTTGGCAAGCTCTTTGAGAGAAGTACATTCATGGTGCATATTTGTAAGAGATCAAACATTATTAATGCAATAAAGGAATATTGTTTGCTAGGGTTTTTCTCCTTGTACAGGGTTTCCCAAAGGTATATGTGTTGTTGATAAGTATGCTTTCTTTGACACCTGTGACACTTGTGAGAAACATGCGACACTTACAACCTTGTGAGAAAAATGCGACACTTGCGACCTTTGTAATGATGACACTTGCGACACTATCAAAGTGAATATTTTTTATGTGTAACAGATTGCCCCCTAAATTATGAAGTTAGAAGACATGAAATGATAATTGAAATGCTTTGTAGACTTTTAAGAAAGGGCATAGATGCAGAGAACCTGATGGAATCTGCACACAAACATCAAACAAATATTATGACATGTTTCAAACCCAAGGCATTCATACCTATGCTTGGGTGATCAAGACTTGCAAGATATGGCCACCATAAAATACACCGCGGATCCATAATTGTATTGATAAAAAGGTATGGCCACTGAAAATACATTGTGGATCTATACTCCCATGACCTGAACTAATCGTAGCCATGAAGAATACACAGTGGATATACGAGATGACAAGACATAGCCACGACCAATACAAAGTGGATCTATGCAACAATATATGTGTCATTGTTTAAGAGAAACTCCTTCGCAACCTGGGCAAAGCACATATCAAAGTGATCACTCAACCCAGGGTCTTCTTACCGATCCCGATGTAGTAAAAATCTAACCATGTGAATAGATGTCCTGATGTCAAACATGGCAGAAACCACTTGATTACCGGTCAATGGTGAGAACTGTTAACAGTGCAAGAGAGATCACCATTAATGTCAATGACTCCCAAGGTACTCTAGTACATTCCAGTGAATGTGAATAGATGAGCTGAGGTTGAACATCTGTGGAATCATCTGATCAGAGGTCAATGAGGTAAACCTACTGTCGAATGTGAGGAGGCCTACCATTAAGGCATGCGGGTCCCAAAGTACTAACTGGTTTCTAAGCCTGATTCCTGGATAATGTGTTGAAGTCGACAGGAATAGCCTCGTCGAGGGAGGGCCTTGATGTATCCCCCATCAATGACACAAAACAGACACAGAGATGTAATTGTTATATCAAATGAACATGGACTGACATAGGTATTGAGACAAGATATTTGTGATGGCTGACTCTCGAGGCGGATACTTCCCTTGAACACTAAGGCACAACAGCAGAAACATGACATGGACCAAAACTTGATGATGTAGTGGATGCCGTGACTTACGTCAGGTGACCCAAAGGAGTGAAAGAAACTCAAAGGATTGGCTCAATGTAGAGTTTTAGCGGATTATGATGTATGCAAATGACAAAGTGCCATGTTCAAGGGTGACTCTAAGAATTACTTAATAATGTTCTCAAGAGACTGCTTGGCTTGCTTCTTTCAAATTTTTCCCCCATCCAGATAGACGAGTACCTCTTTTTGATTTAATGAGCTCAAAGAGGATAACACATGCTTGATATAACTCACCTTTGGTAAGTTCCTCTTCCTTTGTTTAACGAACTGGAAGAAGTAAGGGTTCGATCCCATATGGGCCTGTCGATGTGTGTTTTAGCGAGTCCAAAGATAGAAAACTCAAAGGTTTTTCAGGATTATAGAGCTTGGAAAAACACTTAAAAGAGAACTCTCTCAGTTCCTTTTTCATATAATTAGTCTCACGAGACCGAAAAAGAGATAAACTATAGCTCGAAAGATGCCCTTTCTAACCTTTTAACGAGTGTGAAAGGAAGCAAGGTCACTTGACAATCTTTTCATTTTTATAAAGTCTGAAAAGAGTTTAAAGGAGACTCCAGGGGGTTCCTTTTTCATGTATCCATACAGGTCTGAAAAAGAGATAAACGTCTACCCAGTTGCATTCTCATGTATTTACGAGCACGAGAAAGAACAAAGACTAAGCTCGATATGCCCCCAGCTTGAAAGTTGGTGGCTTAGCTCTAGAATGATCATCAAAGGCTAGAGACATGCCCCCCAAGCTTCAATTCATTCACCAACTTTGAGGTTGTCACCAATTTCTATGCTAGATGGAGAAAAAGGATACAAGCGGATGAAATGAAGGTTCAAAAAATGAGACCTAACAAAAGACTCGACTCAACATCTATGAGATCTGACAAAAGACTCAACTTGAAGGGAGGGGCGATTGTTTCATTTTTTAACGAGCTTGACACAGGAAAAGAACTATGCTCAAGGTTCCAGGTTCGATCCCCAGATTGTTGTTTCATTTTTTAACGAGCTTGCTACAGAGAGGAAAACTATGCTCAAGGCCTCTATTTCATTTTTTAATGAGCTTACCACTAAGAGGAAAACTATGATAAATGCCTCTGTTTCATTTTTTAACGAGCTTGCCACAAAGAAGAGAAACTATGCTCATGGTTTTTTCCGAATCATGCCTTCCAAGAGGATAATGCTCTGGAAGGGTACCATGTCAATGGAGAAAATGTGGTCATGGCCTCCAAGAGAATTTTCACTGGATGGAAGATAATCACTTGAGAAGGAACATATGTTGAGGGTTGTGACAGGGGTAAGGAGATCAGGCTCCAATAACCCTACCGAAGAGATCACCATGTCAACTACCGGAGCCAAAGCATCAGAAGTTGAGGTCATGGGAGACAACGCCACATAATTGACATGTGGCGAGGGTGATACTGTCTTCATATAAGAACCACTTAGGGAGGTAACCAAGTCGGGTTCGATGAATGAAAGTTGATCAATAGTCACAATTCTTCCATTGTGAGGAAAAGATATCACACAGAAAAGAGTGGATACAATAGCTTTCATGGCATAGACATAATCCCTCCCAAGGAGTAAAGAGATTTCCAAGGGGTCTCGGACTACCATGACATCGATAAAGACATTTTTCCCTCCCAAAGTTATAGGAAACTAAGGAAGGATCCCTAAAGGTTGACTAGTTCTTCTGTTAAAAGCTAACAGATTCTGTGTAACCGGTGCAAGCTACGGACAACCCAAAGCGTAGCAAGCAACAGAAGACAAAATACTAACAGACGCACCTTCATCTATCAGCATTTGAGGAACGTCCCGACCATGAAACTATACTTTAATATGGAAATGAATGTGGGAAGGAAGACGAGGTCCAGTTAGCACACCCCAATAAAAAAGGATGGCTTCATTACTTGGAGGGGGTGTCTTAGGAGAGGGAGGAATGCCCCCCGGTATGGTAGAGTCTGTATTAATGAGAAAAACATGGAAATATCGGGTTTACTCTCTAGAAGGAGAGTAGGATCCACTAATGATTGGATCGGATCAACCAATGGTGGACTTGGATAGACCACTTTAGCACTCTTTGGAGGAAGAGCGGGACTAACCGAGGAAGGGATTGGATCAGTCACTTTGATATTCCTCAATGGAGGAATGGGATCGACCGATGGCGAAACCACATCGACCACTTTGGCACTCTTCAGAGGAGGAGTGGGAGTGACCGAGGAAGGGACTGGATCAGTCACTTTGACATTCTTCAATGGAGGAATGGGATCGATCGATGGCGAAACTGGATCGACCACTTGAGTATCATTCTCCAAGGGAAGAATGGGGTTGACGGGTGGAAATGGATCGATCTCTTTGGTGTCACTATTTTGATGAAGAGCGGGGTTGATTGATGACAGATCTGGATCAACTACTTGGGTTCATGGTTCAATCGAGGAGGAAACTAGATTGACCACCTGATCAACCAGAATGACCGGGGATGGAACCGGATTGACTAGTCCATCAACCAACGATGGGTTGGGGGAAAAATTACGATAAACTTTTGGAAGTTGAAGTTTTTCCAAAAGAGAAGAAGCCTCATCCATGTGAGGACAAAGGTGAGAGTAATGATTACCTTTACATAACATGCAAGGAAACTTGACAGTTTTCTTCTTCTTACCAACCTGAACATCACTAGTTGATGGGGTATCATTGACATGACCGATAGAGGCTGATGACATGGAGGACCACATTTCTAAGACCTGGATAAGACCGGGGAAATCCCTCAAAAAGTGGTCACCCTTAAAAAGGCTCCAAGGGAATTTGGGTTTTGGATTCTTCATTTTAATCTTGTTGACCTCATCAACACTCCCAGTACTATTAACAGTAACTGGTTTCTTACAGCCAACATCTGATGTTGTTGGGGTCTTTGTCCTTTTCAGGTTCTTCTTCTTCTTCTCTTTCTGTTTCTTCTTCCTCTGATCAACCTGGCTACTTGCTTTAGAGATTTCACTAGGCGAAGAAGGAGAAATGGAAGGAGACTTGATGGATGAAGAAGACGAAAAGTCGACATGACATTGATGTGGGGGTGGTGTATTGACATCCAAAGTATTAGGTGTAACTGAAACATTGGGAGGATTTGGGATCACTAGAGTGGGGAACAACCAAATTGGTAATCCAATAGTGAGTCCTAGAAGACTCAGCGTGGCAACATATGGAGGACCAAAGTTTCCAAATGAAGGAAAGGTATAAGGTTCCCCAAAAGAAGGGGTTCCTCCATTGGTACTCCCAATATTCGATGCCATTATCACTGACTCGACCTAAGGTCCACTAAGTAAAACAAACAACACACGCTATGAATCTAAGAAGCAATCAATCAAATGAAACCTTCCTACATTGAAACCACTAGTTGGTGATGAAATCCAACATCGCGAGATCAAAACAGGAAGGGGCGGCGATAGAGCGGGTGAATCAGTTACGTTGGCGACCTGCTTAACAGACTTACGCCTTGGTGCAAGCTTCCATGCAGTGATTGTGGATTTACCCTACAAGGAGCCCGAGTGAGTTTGACCAACGTTTGTTCTAGGTACAGTGAGACTTCCCTTCACCGTCACCTTGTGTGAGACCCTAAAGATTATGGCCACTAAGGTCACCAACTCGTAGTCAGACCCTAGGAGGGTACAATCGACAGTCCGATTGGAACATATGGGCAGGATAACAAGTCCAAAATCAGCTTGAAAGGCTTCCACTCAACATTGTGGGTATACCTTCCAGTGACCCCCAATATACAATCCGACCACTACAAACAGTTGAACCACGGAGGGATAATCTTTGTAACTCACCTGAATGCGACCTCGTGTGTAACCCTTGCGTGAGAGGGGGGTCCCAGGGAGACTAATACGACAATTGGATTTAACTCTCCCTACCGCAAGATACCAAGTTTGTTTTATAGCTTTGGAATGTTATCCTTTCAACCGATTCCAAAGTCCTACACCTTAAACTAATGTAGGTTTGCTAACAAATATGTAGAAAGTCTGATAAATTTTAGTTAAGCGTTGATTTTAATGGTTGTTTCTTACTCAGAGGGTGTACGAAAGTGAAACTGATGGAATGATGACTCAATTCACAAAAATATGCATGAAATATGATAAGCAATCATTTCTTTTCAATAAATACCTATTTAAGGGAAAGAGGAAGAGTCGTTTTCACTATCAAACACTTGATAAGGAATTCCCTCAATCAATTTTGTTCTCAATCAAATCCAATATTATGCTACAACATTTCAGAAATGCAAACTAATATGCAAAATAATCATTAAGATGTACTTTTTTCGTTTGTATGCGAATGATAATCAATCCAATGCAAAATTTCTCTTGCCAACTACCCTTTCAGATCAAGGAGATTCAGACAAGAAAACACAGATTTCACTCAAACAACACACCCTTTTGCAATCAAACAAGAGAAAGAAAATAAAAAATGCAAAAGGAAGGAGAAGGATATTGGATCAGATGACCTCAAAGAACCAAATGAGAAGACTCACAAACTTCTAATGTCCCTCACTAGAGTTCCCGCTCAGTCGAATAGGAGAGAAGAAAGCAAGGGATTTATTTCAAGCTTTCAACAACAAAAACTCAAAAATAATGAAGAAGGGCATAAAATATGAACAAAAAGGTGTTTACTTCTTAAGAGGAAGCATGTCAAAGGTCAAAGGAAGCATCATTGAATCACAAAAAAACTCAGCAAGTAAGAAACAGGGTTTAGACCTCCAAAAATTGCAATTTTGGAAGAGATTTTGGGCAAAACAGGGCTGGCGCTATGGTATAAGGGCCACCAGAGCGTTATAAATCTTTATTCATAAGCTTAAGGGAGCGTTGGTGCTCTGCTAACAAGGAAGGGGAGTGATGGGCCCAAAAAACTCACAAAAGGTCCAAAAAATCAAATTTTCAATGGAATTTTGACAATCAGGCCGAGTGCAATCAGATAAAGAGTCAATCAGCAAGTGCAATCAGATAAATGGGGTGAAAAAGGTCTGAAAAAAATCAGTTAAGACAAGATCTATGAGGAATATCAAAACTAAAAGTTTGATTCGAATCCCCAGTGGAGTCGCCAATTTTTGTTGTAGGAAAATCTCCCTGTGAACAGGTAGATTGCCTCAAAGAGCTAGACTCTTAACTCTAAGACATAAAGTGGTTAACATGGACACTGACTTCCTTTCAGATCTATACAAACTAATACATGAGAAGGAAGGATAAGAGAGGTACCTTTTTATCGACGTTTGTCCCTACACGCTCTGAGTTGAGCTCCAATCTTTCGCTCTTCGATAAGCCCTGTAGAAAAAAAAAGTACGACCACTTCCTACTCTATTGATATTAGTCTGAAATAGGTCTATCTACTAAGGAGACAAATTCATGTGAGCTTGAACATGAATTAGAAAGAAACAGGCCAAGAAAATTATATTAATGAGGACAAAACATTGCTTACGGCCATGGATTGATCCCAACAGCTCTGCCAAGTCCTCCTTGTCTACCCCTTGCTCAAAATATCCACGGTCCGAATGATGATAGCTTCACTGATTTCTCCCTATGAGATCATAGGTATCTTTCTTCCAAAATATCCCTGTTCCAACACCACTTATGAGATCATAAGTTTGGTGTGATTCTCTCTTTCAGTCCCCTTTCACCATTAGAAAGATTGCTTATATAACCTTGGAGAGGCTTTAACCACTTGAGATATCCTTGGGGAAGTTGAGGATTTTCCTCCGTCATTTGAGGATCTACCCTAAGATCATGGCTGGACTAGGGATTCGAGCTCAACTACCTTCCAAGAATGAAAAGATTCTTCCCCTATTCATCTCAACAGCTTAACAACTGCCCAGAATAGGTAGCACTCCCTCAAAAGGGCCATCAGAGCGTTGTAGCACTCCCTAGTAGGCTTTAGGGGGGTGCCAGTGCTCTCAAAATCCATAGCGCTCCCTCAAAAGGGCTATAGGAGCTTTATAATGCTCCCATATAGTGTAAGGAGGAGTGTCGGCACTCCCAGAAGGGGTATAGGGGAGCACTCTCCTCCAAAACTCAGTTTTTGGGGTGTTTTCAGATGGCAAAAGGTTTGCGAGCCTGCTGACTCATTTCTTCTCTTCCAAATCAAATGTTTGAGGTGTTTCAAGTGTCATTCTCATGTCATTATAGGCACGACATAGGCATCATGGCAGTATGCTTTCTTTGACACCTGCGACACTTGTGAGCAACATGCGACACTTGCGACCTTGTGAGAAAACTGCGACACTTGCTACACTATCAAAGTGAGTATTTTTTATGTGTAACACAAACCAAAATTCAGGATGAATGAGATGCTATTTGATTCTAATGCAAAAGTTAGGGGGAACATACAACCTCTGTGAGCATAGACAGTCTAGTGCAAAAGTCAGGGGGAACATACAACCTCTGTGAGCATCGACAGATTAGTGCAAAAGTTAGGGGGAACATACAACCTCTGTGAGACTAGTAAAACCTTGTGAGGCATGAGAAAAATTCAAGGCATCTAGAAAAAGTTAGGTTGAATATAAAATTCCTATGAGCTAGAAACAAACGATATTCCTAATACTACAAATGATGTAATTGTATTGATCTAGTGTGTTGGCACATGTAAATATTATCCACCATGAAGAGAATTTCGAATTTCCTTGTTAATAGTTGTAACTAAAGTCTTCAATCTAGTTCTATGTTAGAACTATAGTGTAATGTTCAGTTGCAACTAAAGTCTTGAGTCTAGTTTAGTAATGTTGAGTTGCAACTAAAGTCTTGAGTCTAGTTCTATTTTAGAACTAAATTGTAATGTTGAGCTGCAACTAAATTCTTGAGTCTAGTTCTACTTTAGAACTAAAGTGTAATGTTGAGTTGCAACTAAAGTCTTAAGTCTAGTTCTAAGTTCAAACTAAAACATGTCAGTCTCAAGTCTAGTTCTAAGTTCAAACTAAAGTGTAATGCTGAATTGTAACCAATCTCAAGTCTAGTTCTAAAGTTGGAACTAAAGTGTAATGCTGAGTTGTAACCAATCTCAAGTCTAGTTCTAAGTTTGAACTAAATTATGAAGTTGAGTTATGACTAATGCATGCAATCAGGTTACTATTTCTATCTTCTCCTCTTCCCCTCTTCAGCCTATATAAGAAGAGGTCGAACCCTCTCCTCAACACAGTTTTTGTAATATAGTTTTGCAACACAATTTTGAAATAGAGTTTTCATATGCAAGTTGAGGGTGAAGTAATAGAGGATCACATCAGTGATAAAGAGGAAACATATCAAAGTTGTATTTCAGCAAGGTCTTATAACTCTTTGTCAGGTCAAAGTCATCTTGGCAAGCTCTTTGAGAGAAGTACATTCATGGTGGATATTTGTAAGAGATCGTACATTATTAATGCAATAAAGGAATATTGTATGCTGGGGTTTTTCTCCCTGTATAAGGTTTCCCCGGGGTATATTTGTTGTTGATATGCATGTTTACTTATCTACATAATTATTTCTATTCGATTATGATTTGAAATTATTGAAGTGTATTAAGTTGGAATCAAAGTATTGAAGAAAAAAATAGAATTAATCTACATAACAAATCTAGATAGTAATTTAACGAGGACTAGAGTACGCAAAGGATAACTGGTCGATGGTCACGATCTTCCCTTGATGAGGAAAACAAAGTATATAGAATACATATGATATGATGACAACCATAGCATAGGTCCAAATTGCAACCTAGTAACAGGTTATAATCAAGAGGCGCATCAACTACCTCTACCTCCACATCTACTGTCTTCCCACCTAACTGGACCGAAAAGTTAGGGAGAATACCGTGAGGGTAGAAGGAATGACTACCAAATGAAGCCAACATGTTCGATGACTTGGAAAGGGTCGGAGAACTGAGAGATTTCCAACAGACTAGAGACATCACATAGGTGGAAACACCTTCATCAAAAACCACATGTTTAATGGTATACTTGGAATACTCCACATGGATTTGGAAAGCCACATGGTAAGTTAAGTGAGGCTTCACATCCGTGACATCAAACTTGATAAATTTTGAGCCACTAGGTTCAAGAGCTCCTAAGGAACATAGTAAGGCATTCCTTAGTGAAGGACACATCTGGAGTACCTCCAAAGCTGACATTGAACAAGGGCTTTGGCCCAGGTCCTCAATAATAGAGTAGTTCTGGGTAGCTCTAGCATTAGGATTATGGGTAGAGAGCTTAAGTACTCCTTTTGGAATACAAGGCATTGGTTCTAGTTTCTCAATTTGTAAGTTCATCTACGGAGGAGGAGGGGGAACTTGTAGACTAGAGTTAGCTTGCGAAGAGCTATAATCTTGAGAGCGGGTGGCTATATCAATTTTCCCATCTACCATGTTGATACATACGTGATGGTCATCTTGCAGTGGTGGGTTTTGACTCCCACTGACCACATTTTTGGTGTTTTTAGATCTCGAGGATAAGTGTTGGTTATGTGGGAATGGATTTGTCAGCACAGTAGGAGATAGATTCAAAATCCTCGCAGCTTCCATGAGTTTGGGGCATAAATGTATAAGGTGGTCATCGGTACAAAGTTTAAAAGGAAACTTCACCTTACATTTCTCTTTCTTTCCCTCTCCAGCATTATCATTCTTCTTCCCATTATTATCTTTGTCCTTGAGTTTGTTACCATTTTTTCCACCCTTATGATTGTTTCGACCCTTCATTTTATTCCCATCTGGTTGTTGTTCACCATTTGGGTTTTTCACCGATTGTACAAAATGTACATCCATTGAATGGGTGGGTTTGGAGGACCCAGATGAAGCTGGTCCTCCGATAGAATTCATTGCCGAGTTTGCAGACTTTACATTGGCGGACCCTACAATGCCATCAACATGAGGTCTGGGTTTTTTCCTAGGATCATAATTTTACCACAGTGCTTCTGGAAGAAGGTGATATAACATCCCAGACTGAGAATATATTAAATCTAACTATTGGGATCTAAATATGGCTTCTTCCTTGTTGGAGACCCCAGAAGTAGAAATGTCCTTTGAGATAGGAGGGTGCAAAGACTTTAGGAACCATTCTAGAAGAAAGGTTCGGGGTATAGGGGTCTTAATCAATCGCCTTCATCTACACCACTCCTGGATATGATCCAAGATATGAGTGGTGGTGTCCTGGCATAAATTTGACAAAAGTTCAAGGCCAACATCATAACGAATGGGAAATTGAAAGTGGTTGATAAATACCATCAACAATTGATTAAATGACCCATATGTCCCCCTGGGTATCTCAATATCCCATTGTGAAGCAACTCCAATGAGAGTGCATTGAAGCAATCGTAATCTAATAGAATAATGGTTCAGGGAATTCGATGAGCACCAAAGGTGAAAGGTAGTGATGTGGTCACTAGGGTCCTCTCCATTATTACCTTCAAACTTTGGAATGTTTGAAGGAAGTTTGGTGGGTATGGGGGGCCATGTGGGATCATGACTCACTGGGTTGTTCATTAACTTAGACAAGTCTGGAAGATTGAGCATGGCTAGAAAAGGGAGACAGGATTGTGATATCTAGCACCAACCTCCCGCGAAATATGGTGTTTGCGGAACTGCAGCCCATCCAGGATTCTGGTAAGATTCATAGCCCTATCTGGCATTATAAGGCCCTCCTTCAGGCTGATTCATATAATATGGGTTGGGCATCATTCTAGCAGGAATGTTCTGATAAGGATTATGAAACTTGCCCCCAGTTGGATTGGATATGGGTTGGGAGTTTCCCAAAGTGTAAGACTTACCTCCTGTAGGTGGGAACCTGGAGGATTGAAGTGGATTCGTCATGCCAAAAGTATTGGTCGAAATCAGCACTAAGGACATAGGGATATAGGGAGGAACTTGTCCACCAGCTAGGTTATTCCATCCAGCCGTAGAAGGATTGGACCTGGGGTTAAGAGAAGGGACATTTCCTACATTAGGATTTGTTTGAGGGATATGAGAACCATCAAATGGAAAAGGAGTGTAAGGAGGTGTAGTGCCCCCAAGTCCAAGGTTAGCATTAGGGCCATTAGCTAGGATGGCAGTCGAAAACTGTGGAGTGAAGATAAGCATACCATAAGAAAAGGGACTATAATCCATAAGGATGGACTGAACATTGTAACTTGACGAGTGACCAAAACCCCCAAAAGGGTTTGAGTCAAGAGATGAAGCATTAACTATAGGCTGATCCATAGTATCGGTATATGCCTCCGGCACTACAACTGTAGCGGTTGTAGGAGTCAAAGGGGTGCCATTAACTATAGTGGGTATGGGAGTCAAAGAACTCCCAGTGTTCTGAGGACCAGACTCAGTACTCATCCTTGTGGAACCACAAGTCTGAAAGGTGGATGTGTGTGTACCACACCTAAAAACTCTATGCCTTTTAGAAGGAAAGAACTCGAAAAATGATGGTAACTGTAACAGCCAATGGGACCGGCAAGGAAGATGGTCTGACTCCATGACGACTTAAGACTCTACCAAATAAAAAAATATATCCTAAGGCCAACTAGTAGTCAAAGAGCATACCAAAAAGTCAAATGGCCAATATTCATGCAAACGGGCTAAAGTGGTTGAGTGGCCTCCCTCACTAAAGAAGGTATGACTCATCCAAGAGGGACCTAATAATCCCTGCTAAAGTTTGGAGGTAAAAGAATCAATTATAGGGGCCCTCGTGGGCTTAATAACTAGTCAGTCAGATCCCCCAAGAGAGGTAATCCTTCATAAAGGTTGTGTGTTGTCTGACCCCTATTTGACCCAGGGTACAAGCAGAATAACCCCTGGAAGTAACCTATGAGATGCCTAAGTCAAGAAACTAATAAACCACAATATAATCGATGCCTAGGTGAGCAGTCGTAAGTCTTGATCACCATATGGGTAGGGTAGCAAAGAATGAAACCTTGAAAGTACCACCTCTTAGGGAGGTATGGGCACTAGCAAGATCCCCAAATACGAATAAATCCACAGAAATATCTCTTACGCTAGGTGAGTATCTAGGGGTTATCCCTTCAACTAACTTCACACGACCTCGTGATTAACTCTGGTGTGAGCGGAGCCTCCTGATCTTACCAATTATACAATGGACTTCTCAAATACCTGTCTCAGACACATATGTTGATTTAATTTCCTTGGAGAAGTTTCCTCACAAAAGCCTATTCCAAGGAAATAAATTCTAGACTAGTTTGTGCACCCTAAAAATAAAATTGTGGCTAATCAATTTTGATTTAAAGCGTAAATTTTATTGGTCATGATTACTCAAAAAGGTATGGAAGTGAAACTCATGATGTTATGACTCTTCAAGAAAATAAATATGAATATAATGCAAAGTCTATCTTTAACTTTTTCAATGAATGATATGTGTATAAAAATGGTGAAATTTTCAATTTCAACTCTGCAATTCAGAAGTAAAATGCAATCTTTCACTAAATGCACTAAGCTAACAATAAAGATTCAAAAGACAAAAATGCCAAGCAATGTAAAATGCC
>JZKD02S1991656.1:30689-42531 GCA_000966675.3 Picea glauca | reverse complement strand
ATCCTCAAATGGATGGTCAGACTGAAGTAGTGAACAAGATTCTAGGAAATTTGTTGAGAAGTTTAAGTGGAAAGAATCCTAGTCAATGGGATTTGGAATTAGCCCAAGTTGATTTTACATATAACAATTATGTGAACAACTCTGTGGGATAGAATCCATTTCATATTTTTTATGGATGGTCACCAAAAGTTGTGGTAGATGTGGTTTCATTTTCGTATTTGGAAGGAAAGAAGAGTGTTGATGTGAATGATTTTGTGGACAGTATGCATGAATTACAATAACAAGTAAAGAAGAAATTGCAGACTAGCAATGACAGTTATAAACCAAGAAAATATCAATATAGGAGACATAAGGTATTCTGAGAGGGTGAGTTGGTCATGGCTCACTTGAGGAAGGATATATTTCCTCAAGGAACCTATAATAAACTCAAATACAAGAATATAGGTCCATGTCGAATTCTGAAAAAGATCTATGATAATGCTTATTGGCTGGAACTTCCAGAGAAGTTTGACATATCTCCTACATTCAATGTTGGTGAACTCTATTTGTTTCATGAAAGGAAAAAAAATCAGATGAAGGTACCCTCAGTGAATGGGAACATCATCTACCAATTAAGTCAGAGGAGCAGATTGAAGAATTTCTTGCTACAAGAGTTGGTAAGAAGACTCGCCGGAAGGAGTACATGGAATATTTGATCAAGTGGAAGAATAGAGGGGAAGAGGATGCATTCTAGGTGACTAAAGATCATTTATCACGTGTACATAACTCTTCACCTCAACAATGATCTTCACATGAGTTGGAGCTCATGTTTTTCTTACCAGGGGTGTCTGATGCAGGATCATCCTTGGGCTCGGGAAATGCCCATCACCAAATATATATATATATATATATATATATATATATATATATATATACTTCAAATAGGAAATAAGTCAAATAAGGACTTTGTTAGTGGTCCATTTTATTTAGTTAGTTTGTTGTAAATTCGAACTGTTGATTACTCCTACAACTACTCTTGTGTATGTTGAAACTTGTGTTGAAACACATGTTTAAAATCCTGTAGAATATGGATTTCTTTGAAATTTGAAATTTATCCTACAACAACGCTACTACAACACTTATTTACTTTCCATGCTGGCATTGAAATGTGGTGAGTCTCAACCACGGTTAGGTCCAGTATTTGGTGCCAAAAGGGAGAACGTTAACGCCAAGAAGCAGGCAAACCACCAAATGGTTTTGGTAATTGTTCACCTTATCGATGGAAGGTGAACCGATATTGATAGAGGGACAAGAGTTTCAAAAGGGGAGGATATCGATTTAGTATAAGTTGGTGAATATCGTGGGTTTACATAAACAAAGACAGAAAAGGAAAACACGGGCGGATTTGGGGAAACAAAGAAGTATGGCATCAATGTTCTGAGGTGAATCCATCTCATCTAGGCTCTGCAACTATAATCAAACTCGGCCAATGTAACCACGGTGGAATTGATTCACATTATTGTTATTGTATCAACAAGATTGTAAGACTGTAATTTGCAATCTAGTTTGAAATAAAATCCTATGTTCTGAGTTTAATAAAATAACAGGTTTTTCTATCATTGTCATTTCTTTATGAATTTTGTTGTGTATTCTAAAGGCAGAGTGCATCTCTGTAATTGAATATTTTTTTACAGCCTGTACATCTGCATCAATTTGACTTGTAGATTATTCTTCATTTCCTATAGGTTTCTCTTTGGGTTTATAGATTTTGACTTTATCAATTAGTAATGTTGATACATGTTCAAATTCTATTTGGGATTCTATATGGGATTAATAACATATATTATACTAATTTTCAATTGGGTTCATAGCATTTTTGTTATCAGACTATCTTTATTTAACTCTATCCCACACATATTCATTTATATATATATAATTTTATAAATATTCAAAAATAAATTGTTATTATTGGAATAAAAAATCTCACACAATTATTTTTTTGAGGTGTGATTAAGATGGGTAACACTTTAGAGAAATCCTATTTAAATGAGGAAACCAATTTAGATTGCACAAATTATATGAATTCGAAATTCAAAATGCAGACATTAATGAAAGGGTATAATGTCTAGAGAATATCATGTGGCGATGAAGTTAAGCCAGATGTCATCACAGTAGATATAGTTGCGTCAATTCAAGATTGGGAGAAACGAGAGACTAAGGAAATAATGTTGCTAAGAATGTCTGTAAAATACAATAACATACCTCATATAAGAGACTGCAATACATCCAATAAGACATAGACAACAATCAAAGATTTGTATGAGTTGAAGAAAACAAATTAAGTCTTGTCTTTGAAGAGTAATATTTTTTTCTGTTAATAGGGAGGAGAATGAAAGTATTAGTGTCTCCATTTCAAGAATGAAAGATACTAAATATAAACTTGGTATTATAGGTGAAAAGGTATCTAGCATTGACCTAGTCACTATAAATTTAAATGGTATTCTATAAGAGTATCAAATTTTTATCACAGGTCTTGCAACAAGGGATACAGTTCCTACTTTTGAAGAGTTGGCAGATATACTTATGAAAGAGGAAGAAAGGTGAAAAAACCTCAATAAAGGGTCTCAAATTTCTGATCTAGCATTGATGGTGAAAGGGAAACCACCTTTCAGAGGAAATCCATGGGAAATAAATAAGAGAATTAAGCCACCATATGCAAAGCCAAAACAAGGTATGACACCACTAAAGTTTGATATGAATGTTAAAGGGAATGATGCATTTTCTTACTATGGAAAGTTTGGACACTATTCTAGAGATTTCTTTAAAAGGAAGTATGATGCAGGAGCATCGCTCCACCTCAGCAAATGTGCCAGCATGCAAACATGCAATGGAGAAAGGGAGAGGCATTAAACCTCCCATTTTTAAATTTGAAATAATCCTATACGGATTTTTGTGTTGTAAGGTTGTAAATGCCAGACCATACCTTTGTACAGGTAGTGGTTGGATTGCCTTAAAGGGTTTCTTGTAGCAGGCCTGAATCGTAGTCAGGTCTGGGTAAACATTTATGAACATTCAATGTAATAGATGAAGTTAGGTGAGAGAGGACGAGCTCGCAGAGCCCCACTTTTGTAAGGAGATCTCGTATCATATTTCATTAGGTAGAGGATGATAGAGAGGTCTGGGTAGAGAGGCCTTAGGAGGTAGAATAATTCTGAGGGAGAGAGATTGAGAGAAATGGGTCTCTATTACAATCCAGTTTTTGTAGATCATCTGTATAGACACACAAAGATAATAGAAAAGTATTTTTTCCTGCATATTGTGTCTTTATGTATGCTTTATATGTTTTTATGCATTTTCATGGTTTGAATGCGTAACTGGTGAAGTATTGTATGAGTTGCAATTGGTTCTCGTCTTTGATTTTTTGAGTGCAAGGAGTGCACACAGACCGCAAAGACTGCATTGACAGAGGTCTAACCTCAATGGAAAGAACAGGAGGGATATCGTTGAACCTTCATCAGCCAAGTGCAAGGAGTGCACAAGAAGAACTCTATTTCGAGTTCAGAGATAAGAGAAGTTTCCATGAGGGAACTTACATCCTTTCAAGGAGAGAAAGGGATAGAGTTGTTGAATTCTCTGGAGGAAGACCTGTGCAAGGAGTGCACCAGGACAACACTCAGATGAAGTGTTGAAAGATGCAAAAGGGTCGATTCCCTTAGAAATTGAGCCAGTTGAAACCTCAAAAGAGGTAGCACAAAGAGTGTGCATAGAGGGGAACTGTTTCCAAGTTCTTAATATCAAGAGAGACAATGCAAGTTTTCATGCAGAGTGCAAGTACGCATTAGAGCCAAGGTCGAATTCCATTTCTGAAGATTAGGAAAGATAGCGTTTCTAGAACGTAGACAAGACCCAAATATACAGGGCTCGCAGAAGAATCAAAAGTCATAAGCTTCGAAACATTGGAAATCTTCCAAGTCAGGAAGGAAGCAAAAGAAGCTTAGGAGGAGGAGCGACAATGACCGTTGGATCAACACTGAAAAATTTGGGCCATTTGATCAGAGTCTAGACAGGAGGAACGCGTACAAGAGGGGATCAGATATGGGTCATCAGATCTGAGCGCAAAGGACCAATAGCCGTTGGATCCAAAGGAAGATGCACGAGGGTTAACCCTTGTGTATGCAGGAGAGTGGACTTGTCAAAGTCCCGACGTTCCAAAATGATCGGAACCATCCATCGTTAGAGGTGACAAGTGGCAATAGATCTGCGATTTTCATGGAATCAAACATCGGGAGATTTGCAAGGAGTAGGGGAGCAAATTTGCGAAAGGAAAAATCGTGAAATCATTCTGGA
Source organism: Picea glauca (assembly GCA_000966675.3). NCBI lineage: Eukaryota > Viridiplantae > Streptophyta > Pinopsida > Pinales > Pinaceae > Picea > Picea glauca. The sequence goes on along the minus strand of JZKD02S1991656.1, from coordinate 38,205 downwards.
CCGTTGGATCTGGGTGACAGGTGGTGGATATCCACACACATTGGAGGATCAGGCATCAGAAGAACAAGGTAAAGACAAGAGAAAATACCTGGGGATCTGGGAGCCAAAACGATCCTAGTCGTCCATCGAGAGGGGATGTGTGGCGAGTGATCATCGTTTCGCTGACTTGCACATTAGAGAAGTCAAAGAGAAGAATTGCAAGAACTCGTGAAAGAGGAGTTCACAACTTGATAGTGGTTGTTATATCCAAAGGAGCGTGACCATCAATTTGACACTCCGAAATATCGACATTTCGAGATTCGGGAGAACGGAGGTGAATCGCATCATAATTTCCCGATACACGAAATCCCGATGCGCTTGAAAGTTGGACCCTAGGTCATGGTGAATGGTCACATGAGCGAAGATAAGGAAAGGAGCCAACAGTCATTAAGGCCTTTTTCATAATTTCAGAAGTCGGGAATGTGGAGGAAGTTGTGACTTGGAAGTTTCAGGTCGCGAAATCCGATACGCAAAGAGATATTTTGGATCGTCATATCTAGAAGGGATACGTGGCAAAGGATCGTGAAATCTGAGAGAAATAACTCTGGGAGAATGCAAAGGAGAAGTTTGAGATTTGAAATAGCCGAAGTCTAGAGAGCCAAAGTGGCTCTGAGTCGTCATATCACCCGAAGTGGATCTGAGTCGTCGAACCAGGAGAGGAGACATGGCAAAAATATGTGAACTCCAGGTAAAGTTCTGGAGCGGCTCATAGTCGTTGGATTTAGGGGAGACATGGAACAGATCCATGCACTCTGGGTGAAGACCCGAAGTAATCCTAGGCTATCCGATCTAAGAGTACATGTGGCAAGATTCTGTGGATTTGAGGAGAAGAAAAAGGATTTGAGATTTGAGATCTCAGAAGTTCGGAGGCCCAGAGGAGATCTCGACCGTCGATTGAGGAGAGGGTCGTTGGATCGTTGATCCAAGTTGAAAGGTCAAACATACGAAGGAGGATCAGAGCCGTTGATTTACGGGATAGGTGTCTATATATTTTTAACTCTGGGATATTGACATATGGGAGGAGTTGGGTTTGATATTTCAAACACCCGAGTTCTGGAGTTGCGAAGAAGATCATAGTCGTTGATCTAGGAGAAGTATATCTGGTCTGTATATTGAAAGGCACATATATAGAGCGTTGATTCTGACATTATCATCAAGATCGTGAGATCAAAGATCGGGAAGGATTGCGGGGCCAGGACAAGCTCGTACGTTAACATTCCTTGAGTGGGCCACAATTTCAACCACGGTTTTGACAAGGAGATACGTGGCAGCTGGAGGAGGATCGTGGGGCGAAAATTAGTTTGTCTTGAAACCACAATTTCCCGCGCCTGAAATTGTGCAGTAGCACAAGGGCACATCCCTAGGACATAGGAAGGAAGGGGCTAGTGAACAGGAGATAACGCCTGTAAATTGAGAAGCGCCCAAAGAGCACAGAGAAAGAAGGTGTGGGTATCACAAGGCCTCAACCAAAGGAAGAAGATGGGCCTGTGTGTAATTTATTTGGGTTCATACAAGAGCCCGAAGAGTCAGTCCAACTCAACATTGGAATGATCCAGAGGCCGGGAGATCGCAGAACCCCAGACGAAGAGGGGGGTTGCATCAAGTGGTATCAAAGCACATAATTGATTTATGTAGGCAAAGGAGGTAATACAAAGACCGAGCCTTGCTTACAGACAACGAACAAAGGAGAGACGGTGAAAGGAGGTGACCTGATAACATCAATTGGTATCACAAGAAGGAGTTTTCTTGTAAATAAAAGGTGAAGGAAGTAGAGTATTGATGTTCTGTGAGAAGGTTGTTTCATGAGCATAGCAACAAAATTTTAAACAACCAGGTAAGATGTGAGAGAATATGGAGATGCTCATGGATGAAGAGTAATCCATAGACTTGCTAGGAGGGCAGGTAGAAGGTGGAAATGTCTACTAAAGGCCATGAGCGTGGTCAAAGAGAGGGCCTCAAGCATAAATGCAATCTAGAGATAGATCTGGAGTTCAATGAGATAAGAGCTAGAATGGAGAAGCTCGCATTTGAAATGCAACGGGATGAAAAATCACATTGGGTGTATGAATGGCCCATGAAGAAGAAGGTGAAGTGGCCAGTAAAGAATTTTTTGGCCAGAGAACAATGAAGTCTAATGAGAAGGTGGTTGAGGCATGCTGAAAACCTCAGTGAACCAGAGGAGGGACTAATTCACATTTGTGAACCAAAGACTGGGAGAAATCTCAACAACAAGGAGGAGAGGAGGTTAGATGAAGATCTCATAAACAGTCAGGTAGACATAAATGGAATTTCAAGTTCCAGGTGGGAAATGGAAATAGACCAGGTGGAGGTCTCGTATACTTCCAGGGGAGTAGTGATGAAAGTTCATATTTCCAAGTGGGTAACGAGATGGGATCGGTTGATATAATAAACTGTCAGGTGGGCAGCAGAAAATTCCCAAATTGCGAGGTGGGCAGGGAGGAAGAGATGAGACTGTCTGAAAGTCTCGGCAACTTAGAAGTGATTTCACGTCAGCAAGGAGCACTGATAAATGGAGATTCATGTGGGTTTGCAGACCACGTGAATGAATATGATGAGAAGTTATAAACTTCCACCATCAAAGGAGAAGATCAGAAGAGTATTTTGATCATTGGAGGGATCAAAGAATTCCTACCAAATAGCCAAGTAAAGGCCAGTGCACAGGATGAAGGTGCAACAGCAAAGGAAAGACAACCAACGGTGACTGTCATGATGAAGGAGTAGATATCCGAAACTTTCCAAGGAGAAGAGGAGGAGCACACATTTGAGATGCTCACCCAATGGGAGATAGAATTGAGGATGTTGGAGGATTGGCTGGACAATACAAAACTAGCAGATGACTACTAGAAGACATTCATGCAAAATTCAGGAGAAGAGCATTCGACAGAATTGCTCAAAATTTTCATCCAAGAATCTGAACAGGAAATGACTACAGCATTGGAGCCTACAGCAGAAGAGGAAGCAAAAAACACAGATTTTTCTAAGCTGCATGAGGAATTAGAAGCCTTGGAAAGAGGTGGGCACACCCAACAGGTCAAGTTGGAGGAAGATGGAGGAGCATACCAGCCAGATGAATGATTGGAAGGAGTTGGAGACATGCCAGCACAAGAGGCAGCCGAGCAGCAACTTGTTGAGGAGAATGCGGAATTGAAGTCTACAACAGAGTGGCAACTCAATGCCACAAGGGGAGATAAATACAACATGGGGGATCAAGTAGATCTTCCCACCGATAAGTATGGGAAGAATGAAATACAACAGAGAAGACTGCATAAGAAGAGCCAACCATTGGAGCAACTCGATAGAGTGATAGGGGAAATCAGGAAGTTGATGTTGAGGTCAATAGAAGAAGTCAGCAAAAGGGAGTTGAATAGAAGAGAGACTGCCATAGTAGTAGGGAAGAAACAGAAGAGGAAAAAGAAGTAGCATCATAGCTAGAGAGGAGCAAGGGACACTCTAGAAGTGAATTTGGGATCCAGGAGGATTTCAACACTGAAGAAGAGGAGCTCATTTTTTTCCTAGCAGGGGAGTATGATGCAGGAGCATCACTCCACCTCAGTGAATGTGCTAGCATGCCAAAACACAAACACATAATGGAGAAAAGGAGAGGCATTAAACCTCCGATTTTTAAATTTGAAATAATCCTATACAGATTTTTTTGTTGTAAGGTTGTAAATGCCAGACCATACCTTTGTACAGGTAGTGGTTGGATTGCCTTAAAGGGTTTCTTGTAGCAGGCCCAGATCGTATTCAGGTCTGGGTAAACATGAACCTTCAATTTAATAGATGAGGTTAGGTGAGAGAGGATGAGCTCGCAGAGCCCCTATTTTGTAAGGAGATCATGTATTAGATTTCATTAGGTAGATGATGATAGAGAGGTTTGGGTAGAGAGGCCTTGGGAGATAGAATAGTTCTGAGGGAGAGAGCTTGAGAGAACTAGGACTCTATTACAGTCCAGTTTTTATAAATCATCTGTATAGACACACAAAGATAATAGAAAAATCATTTTTCCTGCATATCTTGTGTTTATGTATGCTTTATATGTTTTTATGCATTTTCATGGTTTGAATGTGTAACTAGTGAAGTATTGTATGAGTTTCAATTGGTTCTTGTCTTTGAGTTTCTGAGTGCAAGGAGTGCACATATTCCGCAAAGAGTGCGTTGACAGAGATATAACCTCAAGGGAAATCTCAAGAGGGATATCGTTGAACCTTCATCAGCCAAGTGTAAGGATTGCACAAGAAGAACTCTATTTTGAGTTCAGAGATAAGAGAAGTTGCCATGAGGGCAATTACATCCTTTCAAGGAGAGAAAGGGATAGAGTTTTTGAATACTCTGGAGGAAGACCTGTGCAAGGAGTGCACCAGGCCAACACTCAGATGAAGTGTTGAAAGATGCAGAAGGGTCGAGTCCCTTAGAAACTGAGTCGTTGAAAGCTCAGAAGAGGTAGCACAAAGAGTCTACATAGAGGCGAACTGTTTCCAAGTTCGTAAGCTCAGGAGAGAAAGTGCAAGTTTTCACGCAGAGTGCAAGTACGCACTAGAGCCAAGGTCGAATTCCATTTCCGAATCTCAGGAGAGATAGCATTTCTAGAACGCAGTCGAGACCCAAATTTACAAGGCTCGCAGAAGAATCGAAGGTCATAGCCTTCGAAACATTGGAAATATTCCAAGTCAGGAAGGAAGCAAAAGAATCTTAGGAGGAGGAGGGACAGTGACCGTTGCATCGACACTAGAAAATCTGGGTCGTCTGATCAGAGTCTAGACAGGAGTAGTGCTCACAAGAGGAGATCAGATCTAGGTCGTTAGATCTTAGCGCAGAGGACCAACAGCCGTTAGATCCAAAGGAAGACACACAAGGATTAACCCTCGTTTATGTATGAGAGTGAACTCATCAAAGTCCCGACATTTTGAAATGATCCGAACTGTCCATCGTTAGAGGTGGCAGGTGGCAGCAGATATGGGGTGTTTATGGAATCAGACATCGGGATATTTGCAAGGAGCAGGGGAGAAAACTTGCGAAAGGTGAAATCGTGAAATCATTCTGGACCATTGGATTTGAGGTGATAGGTGGAAAATATCCACACACATTGGAGGATCGAGCACTAGGAGAACAAGGTGAAGATAGGAGCAAATACCCGGGGAGCTAGCAACCGAAATGATACTACTTGTCGATCGAGAGGGGATGCGTGGCGAGCAATCAGCATTTCGCTGACTCGCACATCAGAGAAGTCAAAGGGCAGAATTGAAAGAACTCATGAAAGTCAATTTTGTGACTTGATAGTGATCGTTAGATACATAGGAGTCTGACCATCGATTTGGCACTCCGAAATATCGACATTTTGGGATTCGGGAGAATGGAGGTGAATCGCATCAAAATTTCTTGATACGTGAATTCCCGACGTGCTCAAAAGTCGGACCCCAGCTCATGGTGAACAGTCACATGAGCGGAGATAAGGAAAGGAGCCAAAAATCATTAAGGCCTTTTTCAGAATTTCAGAAGTCGAGAATGTGGAGGAATTTATGACTTGGAAGTCGCAAGTTGTGAAATCCCAATACACAAAGAGAGATTCTAGACTGTTAGATCTAGGAGGGACACGTGGCGAAGGATCATAAACTTCGGGAGAAAGCACTCTGGGAGAACATGAAGTAGAAGTTTGAGATTTTAAATAGTCGAAGTTCGGAGAGATGTAATGGGTCTGAGACCTCAGACCACCCAAAGTGGATCTGAGTCGTCGAACCAAGAGAGGAGACGTGGCGGAAATCTGTGAACTCCGGGTAAAGTTATGGAAAGGTTCATAGTCGTTGGATTTATGGGAGACATGGAATGGATCCATGCACTCTGGGTGAAGACCTGAAGTAATCCTAGGCCGTCCAATCTAAGAGGACACGTGGCAGGATTATGTGGATTTGAGGAGAAGAAAAAGGATTTGAGATTTGAGATCTCAGAAGTCTGGAGGCCCATAAGAGATCTTGATCTTCGATCGAGGAGAGGTTCATTGGATCATTGATCCTAGTTGAAAGGTCAAACATTTGAAGGAGGAGAAAAGTCATTGATTTATGGGACATGTGTCCATATATTTTTAACTATGGGATATTGACATACGGGAGGAGTTGGGTTTGAGATTTCAAACACCCGAGGTCTAGAGTTGCGAAGAAGATCACAGTCGTTGATCTAGGAGAAGTAGATCTGGTCTATATATTGAAAGGCATAGATCTAGAGCGTTGATTCAAACGCTATCATCATGATCATGAGATCGACGATCGAGAAGGATTGCAGGGCCAGGACAATCTCGGACGTTGACATTCCTTGAGTGGGCTGCAATTTCAACCATGGTTTTGACAAGGAGATACGTGGCAACTGGAGGAGGATTGTGGGGAGAAAAGCAGTTTGTCTTGAAACCACTATTGCCCGTTCTTGAAATCGTGCAGTACCACAAGGGCACAGCCAAAGGTCATATGAAGGAAGGGGCTAGTGAAGAGGATCTAGCGCCCGTAAATTGAGAAGCGCCCAGAGAGTGCGGAGACAGAAGGTGTGTGTATTACAGGGCCTCAGCCAAAGGAAGAAAAGGGGCCTGAGTGTAATTTATCTGGGTTCATTCAGGAGCCCAAAGAGTCGATCCAACTCAAAATTGGAACGATCCAAAGACAGGTAGGTCGCAGAACCCTGGAACGAAGAGGGGGGTTGCATCAAAGTATCACGAATCCAAACATAGAAACATAAGGCATACTGGTCATTTTTATAATGGAGGATAAACAATGAATGATGACTTCAAAAATATCATATTATTTATTTTATATGCTTCCTTTTCAATTGAAACAGATGACTAAAATCCATGGTTTGTTGAATATGGTGCCTCCATACATATGCATTATAACAAGGATTGATTTGAAAAGTATCACGAAACAAATAATTGTGCATATATATATCTTGTGTATGATCGTTCACATCAAACTAAAGGATATGGTGATGTATATATGACATTACCAAATGGTTGCATTAAACATATTCAAAATGTGATGTATGTGCCTAGTATAAAGAAGAACTTAATCTCAGTTTTTACCATAACAGATCAATATTTGAAAGTAGTGTTTTTAATGTCAGATTGTGTAGTATATAATATTGATGTGAACAGAAAGAGTCATCAAGCATTGGCATCCTCAACCATGACAACAAAATTTTTTTCACCAAAGGTATGGCCACATTAACTATCATGATTTGTTACTACTTCAAAAACAGGGAATGGTGGAAGGACTTCCATTGCTTAAGAATGAATATTTTGCATGTGAAGGGTGTGCATTAGGGAATATGCATAGGGAAGAATTCCCTACTCATACAGATAAAAGAAAAAAAGATATTCTTGAACTTGTGCACACAAATGTATGTGGTCCTATGCAGACAAGATCACTTGGTGGAGCATACTATTTCTTGATATTTATTGATGATTGCACAAAAAGTACAC
>JZKD02S1991645.1:0-15664 GCA_000966675.3 Picea glauca | reverse complement strand
GGTTGATGGATGATGTATTGAGACCCTTCACCAAATCTTTTATGGTGGTATATTGTTGGTCACTATAGTTTCTTATTTAACTAAACAATCAAGTGCTACATAAATTGTCAACCCAGGGAAGTCTGTTTATTTCAATGGTAATCACGTACTATATATGTTCAATCTCAAAAGCAACCTAGAGTTGTAGTAAAAACATATTAATCACACTTTGCCTTGAACAAACTGAAGTTCTAATTTGAATTACAGGAAAGAAATCTACCTATTGCAGAGTTCAATGTTAAAGACATAATTGTCCAAAGAATCTTGGATTACATTAAGAAGATAACAACCTGGAAAAGAAATCTTTCAGAACACTGTAAAAGGAAAGACCAACTATTCTGTAACCAGAGAACATGACCTTATTCCCAAACAAGGAATCTTCAACACCTATTTCCGATCATCACACTTTCATGAACTCATTACTAATCAAAATGATTGACACATACTGAAGGCTAACTAACTCTTAACAGAGAACATGAACCTATTCCCCAAGTAGGAATCTTCAACACCTGTTTCTGATTAACACACTTTCATGAACTCATTACTAATTGAAATAATTGACACACACTGAAGGCTAACTATCTCTTAACAGGGAACATGACCCTATTCCCCAAGAAGGAATCTTCAACACCTGTCCCTGATTATCACTCCTTCATAAATTCACCAAACAGGATTGCTAACTAGAATTATTAACAATTACCTAAGCATGAATCATATGAAAACAATGTAACAATCAGTAAAGCAGATTTTCAGCAAGACAGAGTTCAGTAAAGTAGTGTTTCAGCAAAACAGAGTTCAATAAAGTAGTGTTTCAACAAATCATAATTTAATCAAGGCATGAACAGAAATAAAAATAACACACTAAAAACCTAATGGGTGAATCTTGTGAAGAAGGTGGGCCCTCCCTTCTCACAAGATTCCCCTGAAATGAAAGGAACTAGAAAGAAATGCTCAGAACAGTCTTTTATTCATCTGTCAACTGTATCATATTACAATGTATGAAATAAAACACGTCCTTCTCTGTAAATCCTTTCCTAGCCAAAAAGAAGATCCTCTCTAATGATGATTTCCTCTTATTTAAAGAGGAGAATCCCCTCGATACAATTTGATCATCAAATTACATGTGTACATCTGAGTCCTATTCTTATTCAGATCAATTCTCTATACTAGGATAGGACGTCCTAGTCTCACGTAACAGAATGCTATTGAAATAGTTGAAAAGGTGTTGAGTGAGGTGTTGTTGTTGTGGCTGGAGTAACAACTTCCTTATTTGTCTTCTTGTTACTTCTGTTGTATGCTATTTCAGTATCGCAAATCGCGGGCTGTTTCAGCAATGGGATTTGCGTTCTGACTGTTTCAGCAACGTGGTCTCATGCAACAGCAGTGGTTAATTCTGGCTCAAGGTGCGGCTGTTGTGGTCAGTGTAACAAATTCATTGTTGTTTCAGCATCATAGACCACGGAGAGTGTAACAGCTTGAGTTGTTGTTTCAACATCGTAGACCACGGAGAGTGTAGCAGCTTCTTCTTGTGTGAGTTGTTGTTTCAGCATCGTAGACCACGGAGAGTGTAGCAGCTTCTTCTTGTGTGAGTTGTTGTTTCAGCATCGTAGACCACAGAGAGTGTAACAACTTCTTCTGTGTGAGTTGTTGTTTCAGCATTGTAGACCACAGACTATTTCAACCACAGGGTTTGCATGCTTTGACTGTTTCAGCAACATGCCTCAATGCTAATCTGCAATTCGAACTGTTTCAACACTTATATATTTCTGATCAACGGTTAAGTACGAGAGTAATGTAAAATTATATGCAAAACAGATTAAACATATAGTAAAGAGAAGAGATGTTGTATACCTTTGGAGAGATAGGATAAGGTGATAATATAAGTTTAAATCTGAGTGGAAAAATGATGTAATGGTAGCAAAAGTGTGAGCAAAAAGTGTGAGAAAAAAGGTACATTGTAGGGTCCTAACATCCCCCCAACTTAAAATGTTGCATGTCCTCAGGGAACTTCAATCTGAATCAGAGTTTGGATACCGACTCTGAGCGTGCAATTTACTTAAGCAGTAGTTGTGGAAGGTGTTGTCTGTTGGAGCTCTGAACCCTTGAATGCGTTGTAACATTTGCCAAGTTGTTGTTTCGGCCTTCTTGGGCAACTTATAATGAACTTGATATTTCTCTGCTAGCATCCATAGGATAGGAAAATAAAACTGATGCCCTATCCAGCTTTCAGCACATTGTTGAACACACCTGGAGATTTCCATCTCAAGATTAGTGAAGCTAAAGGGATTGTGTTCTTGTCTTTTCCTAGTAGATTGTTGCCGAAACATGTTATTTTCTTGTAGGGCAGCAATATCTGTGGATTTAATGAACTGTTGACAATCCTGAAGCACTGTTGTTTGTAGTTATTGAATGTGTTGAGTCATCCCTGGTTTCTTTAGAAACTGATAATACTCTATAACAAAGGTGGCATCATTTTGTTGTTCTGGCCGTATCCAGAGAAGGCAATTATCCTCGTTATGCTTGGCAGCTAGGAAGTCATCCTGCCATATTATCTGATTGTTGATGAAGGAGGTGAGTGCCTGAATCTGGATGTCACCGACAAGAGGGTTAAGGTTAAGCTGTCGGTTCTTAGGGATGGCCTCATTATGAAAATATAACTCACAGATAAGGTGTTGATCCATAGCAGAGGCTTCTCCAAAAGGTTTAACAAAATCTGTTGGATTTAACACTACATGGGGTTTGCCTTCTTTGATAGATTTGATCTGAAACAATGTAAGTCATTCCATGAGGAACATAGAGTAATTGCAGGATGGTTTTCTTGTAGCCAACAACTTTTGTGCCAAGTCAAATATCAAGAGAAATTTGCCTTTTAGCTCTTTGTTCTGTTTCTTAATGGCACGAGATTCCTGACGTGTTTGCTCCAAAGCTTCCCAGTTTGAGTAGATATGGTTTAGCCAAATTAGTCTGTGTTCCTGCAGGCTTTTGGCCTATGTAACAATAGACTCTTTTTTCCATTTGTCTATTATTGCCTGCTCATCCCATGGTTGAGTTTGTGTTTCAGCATTGCAAGTGGTAGGCTGAGGTAGGGTCTGAGTGGCTTGTTCCACAAGGATGTGGGTATTGATCTAGCCAGGAGGGGCAGGTTCATCAATAGGCAGTGTTTGTATAGCTTTATTAACAAAAATAGGGTCTTCAGATTTGGGAATTATTGTAGGCCAGGGTTTAGTTTTAATTTTGGAAGGTCCTGTTAGTTCTTGTGTAACAACAAGTTTTTCTTCTTTGACTGCAAAAGTCGTAGGTGCATGGGAAGCTCCTGGCATTGGAATTTGAATCACTTTGTAGCCTTCTTGATAATAGATGTCCCCACATTGACTGCACATATACTCTCTACACATATTCTCTGTTGTATTTTCCTCTGTCGCTATGCGAGCTAGGGTGTACAATTTAAGTTCCTTCTCATAGGCTTCCTTTGCCGTGACTAGCTCTTACTTGTAGGCTTCTAGTTCAGACCTTAGGAACTCATTTTCTTGTAGAACAGAGGCCATTGTTGGTTCTAGAAGAGGGGTGATTGGTTCTTGTGTAACAGTCACAGTCGCACTAGTTGGTTCTTTTGGAGCAGCTACAGGATCAACAACTAATTCTTCTATTTCAGCTTCTTGATGTAGAGAAAGTAATGTTGCAGCACCCTGGCCATCTGACTCCTATATCTCAGTATCAATATCAACAGTTGGTTCTTATGTTTCAGCTATAGTTGGTTCTTGTGTGACAGCTATAGATGGTTCTTGTGTTTCAGCCACTGAATGAGTAGTTGATTCTTGTGTTTCAAGTACTAAATGGGTAGCTGGTTCTTGTGTTTCAGCTACCTGATGAGTAGTTGGTTCTTGTGTTTCAGCTATTGAATGAGTAGTTGGGTTTTGTGTTTCATATACTTGATGAGTAGTTGGTTCTTGTGTTTTAGCTACTTGATGAGTAGCTGGTTCTTGTGTTTCAACTACTTGATTTGAAACAGATGATGTCGCAACATACTGGACATCTGGTTCTTGTGTTTCAGTGTCCGTGGGGGGAATAGGTAAAGATTCTAGAATTTGGGAGATTGGAGGTGTACGGGGTTTTAGTTGGATGGGTTGGGGATTTAGGGCAGTGGCAGTAGTGGTTGCCCTTGTTGAGGCCCTTGTTCGTTTTCTTTGTAAAAAGGGCAGAAAGAAAGGAATTTGTTTTCGTTTGCATGGGGTTTTTTCCTCAGTGATGGGACAGGGAGAGTTGTCTGGTTCAGAATCATCGCTAAGGATATGAACGGTGGGAGTGGATGATTATGGTAAAATGTGGGACGGGCCTTGTATGGTAGGGAGGTCAATTGGATTGATTGGGTCTGTAGGTGGACTATTAGGTACTTCCGGAGGGTCTAGAGGGTTTTGTGGTTTCTGTTCCTGAAGATTTTGAGGAATTTGAACAGCTTCTTGGGGTTCTATGGGTGGGTTGTTTAATGGAGGGTTTTTTTGGGAAAAACCCTTTTGGATAAGTATTTGAACGAGACGGTGATGGGTGAGTGAAAGGGTGGGATATTTAGACATTTTACAGTAGTGCGACATATTTTTAACACATCCGAGCAGATAATAAGGAATGTTCACCAATCTAGCATGTCGTAAATGAGACAAAAGGACAAAATAGGACTGGTAGACTACCTGGTATTGGTCTTCATAGGTAAGGTAGTGCTTGACAAATTTTTCAACTTTCGTCCATCGAGGTGGCAACGAGCTAAGTCGGACACCCCAACCTTTAGGTTCAATTTGTTCCCCTAGCAAGAGGAAATCTTACTGGGCATTAAGGATGATATGGTTGCGACTGAACAAGAAAATGCCATTGGTAGGGAGACCCAAAACCTATGCTATATCATCTTCTGTAACTGGAATCTGAACCCCTTCAACAATGGAATGATCTTCCTGGAGATTTCGAGCAAATTACAGAACCTATTGTAGATCAAATCCCTAGAGCCTCTGAAAATAACAGATCCCTCCTGCCTACAGAAAAATTTGATAGAATTTTGGATATAGTTCCAACAGGGCTGTCGTGGTGGGTTCGTACCGTATAACAGGGCCTCCCATATCTAACATCTCAATAAAATTCACTGTCAAAGAGTCGAGTAACCGCTTCTGTGCAGAGTGAATTTTCCGGGTGAAGGCATGCAAATGGTGGTGAAACAAATGAAATGATGGTAAAAAGGAATGACAGTGGTTGATTCATGTGACATGATGGTATAAAAGTTTGATATTTCCTCCCCCCCTTTCAAGTGCAGCTAATAATGATTTTACATGAGTGGTAATAATGAGTTGGAATATTCTCATTAACTATAGTTCAATTGTATTTAAATATAAAATTTACATACCTCATCTTTACATTTTGATTCATACATCAAACAAAATATAGTGCCTATCCATAATAGTTTTGCAGTAGCCATGGCGAAGACGTTTGATTTGTTAGAGTAATTGTATCACAGATTTGTTTACTGGAAGGACAAAATGTAGTATGAGAGCGCAAAAGCTTATTGACAGAGAATGCTGAAAAGTTGGTGTTTCAGCTATGGGAAGAATAGAGAAATGTTTGCTGGAGAGTGATGTTGCAGAATGTTGTTGAGAAAGTGGTGTTTCAGTAGTGGCGACATGTTGCTGAGTAGTGGTGTTTCAACAACAGGGAGAAGGGCGAAAAATTGTTGAATGGTGGTGTTTTGGCAATGAGGAAATGTGAAAAATTGTTGAGCAGTGGTGTTTCAACAATGGGATAAAAATGCGAACAATTGTGGGACAATGGTGTTTTGGCAGTGGGAGAATGTGAAAAATTGTTGAACAGTGGTGTTTCAGCAATGGGAGAAAATGTGAAAAATTGTTGAATAGTGGTGTTTCAGCAATGGGAAAAGAAGGGCGAGAAATTGTGGAATGGTGGTGTTTCGGCAGTGGGGAAAAGGCACAAAGTTGCTGAACAGTGGTGCTTCAGCAATGGAGAAAGTCAAAAAGTTGTTGAATTGTGGAATTTCAACAATGGAGAAAGAGCAAAATGTTGATGAACAGTGTTGTTTCAACAATGGGGAAGCTTGCCTCTTCTTGAAGTAGGATCGTCCTTTCTTAGTAGGCCTGTGCTTTGATCGGGAATCTGCAAAAATCAATTGTAACATGGTATTTCTTGACAGGGATTATTAGTAAATGAAATCTAATCTAATAATAAAGAAATTAAATTAAAAATAATTAATTGCAATGAGGGGTAAGAGCCCCCTGTAAAAAGAGGTAATGAGAGTCTACCACACATGTAGCCTTAAAATCTTCTTTGGAAAAAGGGCACTGGTACAGATGGAGCCGATGACCATTTACAAGTAACGGTGTTTTAGAGTCATCGATTGTGAGGAGCCTTACTGTTCCATTGGGGAAAACAGTGTCTACATCGTAAGGTCCAAGCCATCTTGTACGTAGTTTCCCTTGAAATTCTTTAAACCGAGTGTCGTACAGTAGGGCCCAATTACCTTTTTGGAATTGCTTATGCTTGATAGTTTTGTCATGCCATTTTGATCTTTGTTGTTGAATCATAGTTGTCTGATGAATGACATCTAGTCTTTTTTCATCCTATTCATTAAGCTGTTGCAACTTGGTTGTCTGTGCATCGGTCAAATCAAGGTTGACAGCTAAAGCAGTCCTTAAGGTTTTGATTTCAAATTCCACATGAAAGATAACACCTTTTTCATAAACTAATTCATAGGGAGAGAATCCTGTAGTATTTCTCCAAGTAGTTCTGTAGGCCCATAATGCTTCAGGGAGCCTGTGAGACCAGTCCTTTTTGTTTTCCTTCACTTTTTTTGTGAGAATGGCTTATATTACTTTATTTATGCTTTCCACCTGTCCATTGGCTTGGGGGTGGTATGTTGTAGTCATTCTATGTTGAATATGATATTTTTGAAGGGTGGCTTTAAAACCATGAGAAGTGAAAGGAGGTCCTCCATCTGTAACTAATTCTCTTGGCACTCCAAATCTGATGAAGATGTCTTCAAATAGGAAATCTAGAACTGCTTCTTCAGTTTCTCTATGGAGTTCTTTAGCTTCCACCCACTTGGTCATATAATCTGTGCAGACCACTATGTAAACTTTTTGGTTGGATGGGGGGTTAATGGGTCCTACAAATTCTAAGTCCTATCTCTCAGATGGTTCAAGTACTATCTGGGGGTTTAATGGAATTTCATCTCTATGATTAGGTTGGCCCATTCTTTGGTAGCTATCACAGGCCCAGACATATTTCTTTTCATCTTTAAAAAGTGAGGGCCAATGATACCCCATCCTGAGAATTTTATGTTCTCTTATCAGCAATCCACAAGGGCCATCATGAAAAGCTTTTAGTAGATCATAAATCTCATCTTCTCTAATGCACCTTCGAATTTCTTGATCAAGTCCTGTGTGGAAAAGACACCCACTTATCCAGCTATACCGAGCACTTCGTTGAATGATTCTTCTTTCTCTCGGTGGGATAGGTGTGGTGGTAACTTCCCCGCAACCAAGTAGTTAGCGATGTATGCATACCAAGGTGAGTGAGTAGATACTACAAATAGATATTCATCAGGAAAGGAATCATCTACTGGTTTATCATCATTAGGTGTTAACCGAGAAAGGAAATCAGCAACTACATTTTCTTTTCCTGGTCTACAATTGTAATAACAAATTCTTGCAATAATAGTAACCATCTGGTGACTCGAGCATTTGTGATAGGTTTTTTCATTAGATATTTGATAGCTGAGTGATCAGTATGGACAAGAGTAGAGTAGCCAGTGATGTAATGTCTAAATTTATTAATAGCATAGATAACTGCTAAGAATTTCTTTTCAGCAACTGTATAATTAAGTTCAGCAGGAGTCATATTCTTGCTAATGAAGTAAATAGCATAAGGGAGATGATTTTCTTCTTGTCCCAAGACAGCTCCTATTGCAGTATCTGAAGAATCAAAGGATATATGAAAGGGAAGTGTCTAATCAGGTCCTCTAAGAATATGAGTTGTAGATAGTTGATGTTTAAGTGTATTAAATGCTTCTTGGCAAGAATTGGTCCATTTGAATTCATCATTTTGCATCAGTAACACAAATAGGGGAGAAGCTATTTTGGAAATTTTTTTGATAAATCTTCTGTAGTATCCAACATGTCTTAGAAAATTTCTTACCTCTGTTTGGGTTTTGGGAGTAGGAAGATTTTTAATGACTTGTATCTTGCATGGATCCACCTGAATTCCTTGAGATGAAATAAAATGTCCAAGCACTATTCCTTCACTCATCATCATGTGGCATTTTTCTGTACTTAAGGAGAGGTGGGCTTGTATACATCGTTTAAGTACTTTCTCAAGGTTTTGTAGTGCTTCTTGAAAAGAAACACCATAAGGAGTAAAGTCATCCATAAAAATTTCCATAGAGTCATTAAGCATATCAGAAAAGATTCCTATAACTACTCTTTGAAAGGTTGTTGGTGCATTACATAGTCCAAATGGGATAACTCTATAAGGAAAAGTTCCCCAAGGGCTAGTAAAAGTGGTTTTATCTTGGTCTTGAGGTGCAATTTTGATCTGATTATACCCATTGAAACCATCTAAAAATGAGAAAAATCTATTCCCTGACAAACTGTCTAACACATGATCAATGAATGATAATGGAAAGTGATCTTTTTGAGTAGCTTTATTTAAGGCTCTGTAGTCCACACATACTCTCCATTTCCCATTTTTCTTAGGATCTATTACCAATGGGGAAACTAATTCACTGTCTGATATATGATATATAAACCCTGCATTGAGCAATTTTTGAAGTTCTTCTTTAAGGATTTCTCTTAAATTAGGGTTCATTCGTCCTTGAGATTGGCAAATTGGTCGACAATATTCCTTGATATATATACGATGAGTACATAATTCGGGAGAGATTCCTTTCATATCTGTATAGTCCCATGTGAATGATTCTTTATTTTCAAGAAGTAACTTCATTAATTGTTGTGTTTCAACATCTGTCAGGTTGGGGTTTATGTTTAGTGTTTTGCCGGGTTCAATTTCTACTAGTATGCTTTTAGAAGAGATGGTGACAGATGTTTGAAGTGGGTTTTTAGAGTCAAGATTTTCCTGATTATCTGACTCCAAAAGTGCAGCTAGTTGGTTATGAGTTTCTAGAGTCATAGAGGAGGGTTCACAAATGAAATTATTAATAAATTCATCCTCTGTGGCATCTTTAAGGCTTAAGGCTTGCCCGATAGTCAAGATGGGTTGAGTAAGTTGATCATCAAAGTCTACCCATACAGAATTATCATTATTAATCAAGGGTGTAGCATGAGGGTAGAGGGTAAGTTGTTTAGTCTCGTAACCATTGGAAATTTTCTCGTAACAGCTGATAAAAGAATTTGTTGTGGCTATTCAAGGCCTGGCCAAAATTAAAGGGTGGCCCCCCAACTTTGTTTTAGGTTGTAATACCACAAAGTCAGCTGGATAATTCCAGGATTCCACTGAGATAATTAGGTATTCAATGACTCCCTTCGGTTTGATTGTGGAATGATCAACTAATTCTAGGATAGTTGGGGTGTCTCTGATTTCATTCTGCAGTTGTAATAGTTGTGAGGTTTCCAGAGTCATAATATTGATAGTGGCACCTAAGTCTACCAGGACTCGAGGGATTATCGTTTTTCCAATTTGTACTGAGACGGTAGGGTGGTCGGGATCACCATATTTAACTGGGGGAACTTTACCTGACATTAGTGCAGGCAAGTCATCCATAACATGGACTGTAAGGGGATCTTTAATTTTCCTACCAGGTTTCTTAACACAAATGTCTCCAATAGTCCCGGCATAAATTGGTACATCTCAAAGTGCTTGTAATAGAGGAATTTTGACATAAAGATTTTGTAATTCCACTAGAAGATTGAAAGCAGGTGGCTCAGGCGTTTTAGTTAAAGCTAAACACTCAGGAAATGGTGGTTTTGTTGTTTCAGCAGCAGTGTTAGAGGATGATTGTACCTTTTCAGGTACATCATGCTCTTTTGTTTCCTCTTTATCAAAAGAGGTAACATCGGCTATGATAGGTTCTACTATTCTCCCATATCGTAAATGAATATCGTTGCATTGCGCAGGGAGAAGAGAAAATGTAGGTTGGCTATGAATATCAATGCACTACACAACTTTATTATTGGGGTTAGGGTTAGGTTGTACAGGTAGCTGGGGCCTCATTATTTGATTGTTTGGTGGGGTAGTTGATGGTAGGGAGAGTGGTAGTAGAAATTATGATTGAGGTAATTGGTTTGGGAATGGGGGTTGTTGTCCTCTCCAATTTGGATTCCATTAGTTCAGATATGGTTGTTGTTGTTGTGGAGGCCAAGGAGTCCACATTGACGAATCAACCAAGGGTGGGTTAGTTTGTTGCATGGGTGGGTAATGCATTTGATTTAGGTATTGCATTTGATTATAGGGAGGGTAATTCATTTGATTAAAAGAAGGATAGTTATTCCAATGATTAGAAGGTGTAAATGGCATATTAGGATTCATACCTTGTCCCTACGGTTTCCATTGCCTTCTTTGTGTCAGCAGATAGACAGCTTCAACTTCTTCATCAGTTGGTTGTAATGCTGCCTTGATTCCTGGTAAAGAAGAGCATTATTGATTTTCATGATCCTTATCACAGATGGTGCAGATTGTCTTTTTGTCTAATGGACATTCCCTTCATGGGTGCTTGTCTCTGCATTTAGAGCAAAAGATGGACAGAGCTGCTTCTGCTTCGGCTTGTTTCTTTTGAATCTGTAGGGTATCAATTTGTGAGGCAAAAGAGATTAACATTTCAGTTTTAAAACCTTCAAGTAAATTACCTATTTCGGCTCTTGCTGCTCCCCCACTGGTTGATTTTTGAACTCTTGAAAATGTAGTATCCCTGCTATTTGATTTGTTCCTTGAAGCTCCTCTTGAACATCTTTTACATAGGTTAACATTTTCATCATATGATTATTTAGATATGTCCCCTTTTCCAATCATATTCAACATATCTAGACAGTCATCCCTTAATCCTTTTAGTAATATCATTTTAAGGATATCTTTACTTACACCGGGGTGACTGGATCTTTGTAGATTGTACTGTAGTCTTTCTACAAAGTCCTCCATATTTTCATCCTCTTTCTGTATCATCCTAAATAGTTCTTCCCTTTTTTCTCTTGTTCGGCAATAGTCCTGGTATTTATTCAGGAATTTATGTTTCATCTAATCCCATGTTGTGATTACATGGCCTCCAAGACTCATGAGCCATCTTAGTGCATTTCCTTTCAATGTTGCTGGAAATAGCTTTAATTTTTGAGCATTGGAAATGTAATCATAAATTTTGCATAATATATCAAACTCAAAAAAGAATTCATCAAGATCCTCTGAAGACAAACCATGAAAGTTAGGTAGTGCTGAGAGTGGAATGTTCTTCATGGGAGCTACCCCTCTAGGAAGATCACCAATAGGAAATCCTAATGTGGAAAAAGATTTTTCATCATTTACCTCTCTTTCAGGACCTGCCTGTTCTTCATGATGCAATTCTCCATTGTACTTATCCATGTTTTATTCTGTTTTCTCCCCTGTTGCGCTTTCTCTGCCATCAATGTTTCCTGCTAGTTTCTCGACTGTCTCAGGACTCCAAACCTCTTTCCCCATTTCAAAGTTTGCTTGAAAGGAAGGTTGGGATTTCGGTTTCCGAGAGTTTGGTCATTGAGGAGCAACAGATTTAGATTTTGATATGATCTCGTTGATGTAAGTCTTTCTTCCTCCTCTTCCTCTGCCCCTACCACCTGTAGGGTTAGTGTCTTTGGGGTCTCCGCGTCCTCTCATGCAATCTTTGTATCTGAAAAATCATAAGTGCTTTTGAAATCTATAATTACCTTCCCCGACAGTGACGCCAAAATGTTGGTCACTATAATTGTCTATTTAACTAAACAATCAAGTGCTACATAAATTGTCAACCCAGGGAAGTCTGTTTATTTCAAAGGTAATCACGCACTATATATGATCAATCTCAAAAGCAACCTAGATTTGTAGTAAATACATATTAATCACACTTTTCATTGAACAAACTAAAGTTCTAACTAGAATTACAGGAAAGCAATCTACCTATTGCAGAGTTCAATGTTAAGGAAATAATTGTCCAAAGAATCATGGATTACATTAATAAAATAACAACCTGGAAAAGAAATCTTTCAGGACACTGCAAAAGGAAAGACCAACTATTCTGTAACCAGAGAATAGGACCCTATTCCCAAAGTAGGAATCTTCAGCACCTATTTCCGATCATCACACTTTCATTAACTCATTACTAATCGAAATGATTGACACATACTGAAGGCTAACTAACTCTTAATAGAAAACAAGACCCTATTCCCCAAGCAGGGATATTTAACACCTGTTTCCGATTAGCACACTTTCATGAACTCATTACTAATTGAAATAATTGACACACACTGAAGGCTAACTATCTCTTAACAGGGAACATGACCCTATTTCCCAAGCAGGAATCTTCAGCACCTGTACATGATTATCACTCCTTAATAAATTCACAAAACATGATTGCTAACTAGAATGATTAAAAATTACCCAAGCATGAATCATATGAAAACAATGTAACAATCAGTAAAGAAGAGTTTCAACAAGACAAAGTTCAGTAAAGTAGTGTTTCAGCAAAACAGAGTTCAATAAAGTAGTGTTTCAGCAAAACATAATTTAATCAAGGCATGAACAGAAATAACAATAACACACTAAAAAGCTAATGGGTGAATCTTGTGAAGAAGGTGGGCCCTCCCTTCTCACAAGATTCCCCTGAACTGAAAGGAACTAGAAATAAATGCTCAGAACAGTCTTTTATTCATCTGTCAATTGTATCATATTACAATGTCTGAAATAAAACACGTCCTTCTCTGTAAATCCTTTCCTAGCCAAAAAGAAGATCCTCTCTAATGATGATTTCCTCTTATGTAAAGAGGAGAATCCCCTCGATACAATTTGATCATCAAATTACATGTGTACATCTGAGTCCTATTCTTAGTCAAGTCAATTCTCTATACTAGGATAGGACGTCCTAGTCTCTCGTAACAGAATGCTAATGCAATAGTTGAAAAGGTGCTGAGTGAGGTGTTGTTGTTGCGGCTGGAGTAACAACTTCCTTATTTGTCTTCTTGTTACTTCTGTTGTATGCTATTTCAGCATCGCAAATCGCGGGTTGTTTCAGTAATGGGATTTGCGTTCTGACTGTTTTAGCAACGTGGTCTCATGCAGTAGCAGTGGTTAATTCTGGCTCAAGGTGCGGCTGTTGTGGTCAGTGTAACAAATTCATTGTTGTTTCAGCATCATAGACCACGGAGAGTGTAACAGCTTGAGTTGTTGTTTCAACATCGTAGACCACGGAGAGTGTAGCAGCTTCTTCTTGTGTGAGTTGTTGTTTCAGCATCGTAGACCACAGAGAGTGTAGCAGCTTCTTCTTGTGTGAGTTGTTGTTTCAGCATCGTAGACCACGGAGAGTGTAACAACTTCTTCTGTGTGAGTTGTTGTTTCAACATTGTAGACCACAGACTGTTTCAACCACAGGGTTTGCATGCTTTGACTGTTTCAGCAACAGGCCTCAATGCTAATCTGCAGTTCGAACTATTTCAACACTTATATATTTCTGATCAACGGTTAAGTACGAGAGTAATGTAAAATTATATGCAAAACAAATTAAACATATAGTAAAGAGAAGAGACGTTGTATACCTTTGGAGAGATAGGGTAAGGTGATAATATAAGTTTAAATGTGAGTGGAAAAATGATGTAATGGTAGCAAAAAGTGTGAGAAAAAAGGTACATTATAGGGTCCTAACATCCCCCCCAACATAAAATGTTGCATGTCCTCAGGCAACTTCAATCTGAATCAGAGTCTGCATACCAACTCTGAGCATGCAAGTTACTTAAGCAGTAGCTATGGAAGGTGCTGTCTGTTGGAGCTCTGAACGCTTGAACGCATTGTAACCTTTTCCAAGCTATTGTTTCAGTCTTCTTGGGCAACTTATAATGAACTTGATATTTATCTGCTGGCATCTAGAGGATAGGAAAATGAAACTGATACCCTATCCAACTTTCAGTAGATTACTGAACACACTTGATGTAGCTAGGTACCCTAGAGATTGCTATCTCAAGATTAGTGGGGCTGAAGGGATTGTGTTCTTGTCTTTTCCCAGTAGATTGTTGCCAAAACATGTTATTTGCTTGTAGGGAAACAATCTCTATGGATTTAATAAACTATTGACAATCCTGAAGCATTGTTGTCTATAGTTGCTGAATGTGTTGAGTCATCCCTGGTTTATTTAAAAACTGATAATACTCTGTAACAAAGGTGGCAGCGTTTTGTGGTTCTGGCCGTATCCAGAGAAGGTGGTTATCCTCGTTATGCTTGGCAGCTAGGAAGTCATCCTGCCATATAATCTGATTGTTGAGGAAGGAGGTGAGTGCTCAAATCTGGATGTCACCAACAAGAGGGTTAAGGTTAAGCTATCGATTCTCAGGGATGGCCTCATTATGAAAATATAACTCACAGAGAATGTGTTGATCCATAGGAGAGGCTTTTGCAAAAGTTTTAACAAAATCTGTTGGATTTAACACTACATGGGGTCTGCCTTCTTTGATTGATTTGATCTAAAACAATGTAAGTCATTCCATGAGGAACATAGAGTAATTGTAGGATGGTTTCCTTGCAGCCAACAAATTTTGTGCCAAGTCAAATATCAAGAGCAATTTACCTTTTAGCTCTTTGTTCTGTTTCTTAAGGGCACGGGATTCCTGGCGTGTTTGCTCCAAAGATTCCCAGTTTGAGTAGATATGGTTTAGCCAGATTACTCTGTGTTCTTACAGGCTTTTGGCCTGTGTAGCAACAGACTCTTTTTCCATTTGTCTATTATTGCTTGCTCATCCCATGGTTGAGTTTGTGTTTCAGCCTTGCAAGTGGTAGGATGAGGTAGGGTCTGAGTGGATTGTTCCATAAGGATGTGGGTATTGATTTCGCTAGGAGGGGCAGTTTCATCAATAGGAAGTGTTTGTACAGTTTTATTAACAAAAACAGGGGCTTTAGATTTGGGAATTATTGTAGGCCAGGGTTCAGTTTTAATTTTGGAAGATCCTGCTGGTTCTTGTGTAACAACAGGCTTTTCTTCTTTGACTGCAAAAGTCGTAGGTGCAGGGGAAGCTCTTGGCATTGGAATTTGAATCACTTTGTAGCCTGCTTGATAATAGATGTCCCCACATTAACTACACATATACTCTCTACACATATTCTTTGTTGTATTTTCCTCTGTCGCTATGCGAGCTAGGGTGTACAATTTAAGTTCCTTCTCATAGGCTTACTTTTCCGTGAATAGCTCTTGCTTGTAGGCTTCTAGTTCAGACCTTAGGAACTCATTTTCTTGTATAACAGTGGCCATTGTTGGTTCTGGAAGAGGGGTGACTAGTTCTTGTGTAACAGTCATAGTCACACTAGCTGGTTCTTTTGGAGCAGCTATAGGATCGACAACTGATTCTTATATTTCAGCTTCTTGATGTAGAGAAGGTAATGTTGCAGCACCCTGGGCATCTGACTCCTGTATCTCAGAAGCAAT
>JZKD02S1991644.1:527851-542282 GCA_000966675.3 Picea glauca | reverse complement strand
TCTCCTTTGCTATCTCTCTACTTACAACCTTATATATTATGTTCCCCATGGGGACCACCTTGACCCATAGGTTTCTTACATAAGTGGATCATAACTAAATTTACATGTATTCACAGGTCCTTGAGTCATTTGTTACATCTCTCAGGTGATTTTTAGTACTTGAGGCACACTTTACCTTTTTGTAGCCAGTCATCCACCGCAACCGATACTCAAAAACATGTTTTTATCCAATCACTAGCTTCACACCATGGGGTGGTAATGAATAAACTTATAGTGTGAATGGGTTCCAAACTTGCTAGTGCACCAAAGGGTCTAATGGAATATACGAAATGTGGTATGGATATGGAGGGTGCACCACTATGGATATGCGGTATGCGGTATGGATATATACAGAAGAGAGTAGAGAAAGTGATGTTTAATGGTTGATGTTGTACTGGGGATGAAATTGGGGTGAATATTATGGTGGAGATGGACATGATTGATACAACCAGGTATATGTTTACCATTATTTATGATCTTCCTGCTAAGCAACTACCACGGTATCCTATACCTAGGTCAAACACATTCAACACCCATTTGGCCCAACCAATATCGACATATTCTTTCTGGTGGACTACTTTGCCTCCTGTCTCCTTGTATTGTCACATTCCCTTAGAAGTGTTGCCATCATCGATTCATTACCTCCATATGTGATCTTTTTCCTTTGGTCCTCGTACTGCTGCTGCAAACTCCCCCTTTCTTTGTCTTGGGGCCTCCTTAACTGTCGACATTGATGCAACATGCTTCTTCTTGACTGGTGGCATCATCCGCATATGGGTGTAATAATGTGACCTCTGATCCAACCACCTAAATCCTTCCCAAGTTTCCCCCATGGTGATGTAGTCTAAACGTTCTATGTTTAATTGACATTTTCCACCTGAATCTGGTGATCTAAATTTGGAAAAATCTCAATTTTCTATTTTTGAACTGGAATATCTAACTGTATAAATGGATTTAGGGTCGTAAAATACCCATGGGGCACTTGGATTATATAGACATAACCACTCAATGGGATACTTATAATTCCATAGACTAGTGTCCATTCATTATACAAAGGGGTAACTCTGGGACATGGAAGTACCATCTAGGACCATCCATCATAGGACTTCCATAGTCACATTAACTAACATCTAACTTGAAATTCGCTCATAGCCTATCTAGCGACACAACTAATATGGGTCATATATTTTCCAACTTTCTCACATCATGCAATCTTTTAATATGCACTATGTTCATCCATTAATCCTTGTACTTCCGAATCATATCTCTTATCCACTCACATTTTATTGACATCTCGAGACAACGGGAGCATAATGAGCATGGTCCAAACATTTTTATCCCCATAGCTGGCATAATTAAGGCCCAATTAGGTTTCAAATGCATCCATGAGATGAAAAATTTGTTGACATGAAAACACCATGTAAGCGGCACAGTGTCAGGCCATGGGGCGATGGTGGGTCACGATGGTGATGTCAACATTGTAGCTTTGGCGGTCTTGAAAAATGTCAAATTAGAGTCAGACATTCAACGAATAACAAATTGCATTATAAGTTTGACAAATGTTGGGGAACTAAGAAAAAAATATAATGGAATTTTGAGAATTAGTGAGTAATGTCTGACGATAGGGTAGATTGTTCCCATAACATTGGAACACCCCATTGGACTTTAACACCATATGTAGTAGTGACTTAACTGAAAATGATCTAGAATATTTTCGAAATGAAATGAGAGTGGAGATATAATAACGAAATGTACATAGCTATATCAGATATCCAATAATATAACAAAGATTTAAAGAGATATAACCATAAACATAAACATACAGTAATACACAATTTATATTAATAAGTGAAATGTACAAGACTATAAAAATACAGAGTGAAAGACTCGCTGGAATGGTTGCAACTTATCTCTAAGAAGAGACATGTGACAGATACTCACATTTGCAAGAAGATGATTACAATGAGGATCTAAATTCCATTTTAACATAAATAAAATACTAAACCCTAACCCCAAAAGATGAAAATCTAATAGTTTTGTGGACCCCGTTTTGGGCAGTTTGGTGTATCAACTTCATGGGAGGGTAACTTTGGCATACAATATATGTTTGGGATGCATGATAGCTCATTGGAAAGGTATCATTGAGGAGATTCATTTTTGGTGCTCAATCAAATACTTTGGCCATAATTGAGGTTCTCTATCTCGACAAACCTTCATTTAATCCCTCAAAATGGTCTCGGAATTTTAAGAACAAAAAAAATGTTAAAAATAGTAAATTGCCAGAAGATTGTTTGGAGCCAGTTGGAATAGGTGGGTGGACACCAATATACACCTGGATCAATCCTCTCTCCTTAGGAAGTAATGGTCTCCATTGCATTGAGTGCCTGGGGGAGAGTGAAAATCATTTGTTGAATCTGCATCTTAATGAGTTGCTTGCCTTGCTAGAGAAGTTTTACTACTTATCTTGTTGAAGGATTTCATGAACCTGTGGTTGGAATGGTTGGACCGTTTTAACCATTATTTATACATGAGATGAATTTGGGCAGAAGGAATCCTTGCGCTTTTCGTCAATCTTGTCGACATGCTTCTTCTAGACAAAAGGTGCTTGGACTGAGGCTGTAGTGGTTGCGATGTTCTTCTATTCACCTTTTGGAAAGACTGTTGAGAAGTTGAATTTTGTAGTATAAGATACTACCTTGGAACATTGTTTAGGTGGGAGAATAGTTGGAACTACCTCTAGTATTTTGTAGAGATGACCCCCCAGAGTAAAAATGACACTACGAGATCGAGACTCATAAACAACATGATGTTTCCACATATATGGTTGGCCCAAAAGAACATCACATACATCGAGTGGGGAAACATAACATAATACCTCATCCTTGAAGGGATGGATGGTGTATGAAAATCGACGCTACTAGCTAACACAGAGGTCTCGTCCCTGGTGAAGCCACCCGATGTTGTATGGTTGTGGGTGTAGTGTTATCGACAATCCCAACTGTTTGACGATCTTTGCTGAGATGAGGTTCTTCTGGCTTCTACCATCAACAATAAAATGTAGCGAGGTCCCCTTCACCCCTCTCTGAATTAAAAAGGTGATCCCCCTCTTTAGGATCTGTTGGTTCTTCTGGTTTAATTGATGCAGTTGTGACAATAGAAATGGGGTCTGCATCAATTATTTGTCTTCTAGCAGTATTTTTTGAATCAGATTCTGAATCAGGGTTCAACTCCTTGTGTTTGATCTTGGCCACCAATGACTGTTTTGAGCGACATTCATCGGTGTTGTGCCAGGGATTTTTTGGAAATCACACCATTTTCGAGTGTCCTTCTTCATCTTTTTGTTAACCTTTTTTTCATGTGGGTTGGACTGGTTCTATGGAGGTTGTTTGTTAGGGTCATCTTTATCATGTTTTTGTTGTTGCATATTTACAAAACCGAACGCCCATTTGTTGTGGTGCCTAAATTTCTGTTCAATTTTAATTGCATATTGATAAGCAACATCCAGTGATGAGATATACAAAAATTCCATTTAAGTTTGGATGTATTTGTGTGGAGCCCCATGACATTTCATAACCAAATGTTGCTCGGAGTCTTTGATTCTGATATTGGTGCGCAAGGTATGGAAGGTATTAGTGAACTTTGGCACTGCTTAGACCCTTTCCTTCTGCAATGTGGTCCATTTCATGTACTGGTCGTCATAGTTTCCAATAGGGCAATATTGTTCCTAGAGCGCATCCACAAAAAAATCTCAAGTGGGCTCGGTCCAATATATTCTAGACTCCTTTGTGGCTCCCAGTAAGTTTCCCACTAATTTTTGACATGGAGGAGAGCCTTAAGGAGTGTGAAGGTGATCTTTTCCCTATCAGAGAAATTATGAATAGAGAAATAACCTTCTAGTAGATTTAACCATTTTTCTAGGGCATCCACATCTATCTATCCTTCAAATATGAGAATATCAAAATAATTTGTACCTTGAAGGTGAGGTCATCCAAAGTGGTCACTTGATGAATATGCCCATGTTTCTATCAACAAACATTGAAGGATGTGGGAAAAATTCTCCATCATTTTGTCTCTTTGTCGCGTGAGAGCTTGCTCAAGTAACATATTAATAGAATCTTTTGCTCCATTGTTTTTCTTTTCTTCTGCTATGGAGGGTTTCTTGGGAATGCGAGAGAGATTTTCCTCAATAGATACAAGCTCTAGACCCAACTTTCTATACTCGAACCTCGTCGGAGACATGCACTGAAAAAATGATCAAGAGAAGTATGCTCTGATACCACTGATCCAAATTATTTTCTGCACAAAATGAGAGCGGAGATATAATAAAAAAATGTACAGAGATATATCAAATATCCAATAATATAACAAAGATTTATCATAGATATAACCATAAACACAAAGATACAGTAATACATAATTTCTATTAATGAGCGAAATGTACAAGACTGTAAAAATACAAAGTGAAAGACTCGCTAGAATGGTGGCAACTTATCTCTGAGAAGAGATGTGACGACTACTCACATTCGCAAGAACAAGATTACAATGAGGCCCTAAATTCCATTTTAACATAAATAAAATCCAAAACCCTAACCTCGAAACATGAAAATCTAATAGGTTTGTGGACCTTGTTTTGGGTAGTTTGGTGTATCAACTTCCCAAGGGCGTAACTTTGACATACGATCTTTGTTTGGGACGCATGATAGCTCGTTGGAAAGGTATCATAGAGGAGATTCATTTTTGGGGTTCAATCAAAGTTTTCAGCTATTATGGGGTGCGTGATCCCAAAAAAACTTCATTTAGGCCCTCAAAATGGACCCGAAAGTTTAGGAACCAAAAAAATGCTGAAAATAGTAAATTGCCAGAAGATTTTTTGGAGCCAGTTGGAATAGGTGGGTGGACACTCATATCCAACTAGATCACAAAATAATTGTATCCCACATCTTTGGTGATGGTTTAATGTCCATAATGAAGTGGATGCAACTTTCAATGGGGTCCTGTAATGCACTCTTTTTGAAAATGAAACCAAACCTTGTCTCCGACCTAAAACTTGTGTGGAACCTGATGTTGATCATAAAGTTGTTTGTACTTAGCATTTGATTTTTGTAAAATGTCATGGACATTTTGGAAGATCTGATGAATCCATTCAATGAATTTGGTGGCTTTGTCAGCCTTAGATTGAGCATGGGAAGATTTTGTCTTTGTGAATGCAAAGGCCAGTGTTACATCAATGGGGTCCAATGGTTGAAATATCGGGCCCACCTGAAAAGGGTTGTGGTCGTTCGAGCTATGGAAGTCTCTATTATAGATGTGTTAAACATAAGGAAGGATCACATCATATGCGCATGGATGCTTGGAGTTATGCATGGACACAACATGCACAATCGACATATGTTTGTCTATCAGTTTGGGGGTGGAAGACAGTGGATTTGGTGAGCTTGGTGTCCAACAATGACTAGAGGATCGATCAGAATGTACTCAATAAATTATTTTCCTTATCTGATATAATGGTCTATGGTATTCTAAAGAGTACCCACACATGCTCGAAGAAGAGATTGGTAGGGGAACTCACTGTGATACTCTTCTTGTAGGTTGTCAAAATGTCCATCTTAGATAATTGATCAACAACCATGAATGCTCAGTCATTTTCATGCTTGGTTGATGGGATACCTGACATGTAGTCCATCAAGATGGATTCCCAGAGCTTGTCTGAAGTAGGAAGAGGGGTGTACAATTCTTGTTTTTTAATGGTTGGCTTGGTAATGGAGAAGGAAGTGCAGGATATGATATCCTTATTGGCATCTTGTCGAAGATTTTGCCAATATAAATACTTTTTTAGTACTTCCACTATATTCTTCACACCAAAGTGTCATGCCACATAATTGTAGTGGGTTTCCCAAATAAACTTTTCACGCTCACTTAAAGGAACACAAAGCTTACCCAAAAGTCATAACATTCCATCCTGAAGATGTAATTCGAAAACAATCAACTTGTTCCCAACATTTGGTAGGTCATAGCAAATTCGGGATTATTGTCATAAATTTGGGACCACCTTGAGGTCTCATTCCCACAAGAGTTGAGCACCNTTTGCTATCTCTCTACTTACAACCTTATATATTATGTTCCCCATGGGGACCACCTTGACCCATAGGTTTCTTACATAAGTGGATCATAACTAAATTTACATGTATTCACAGGTCCTTGAGTCATTTGTTACATCTCTCAGGTGATTTTTAGTACTTGAGGCACACTTTACCTTTTTGTAGCCAGTCATCCACCGCAACCGATACTCAAAAACATGTTTTTATCCAATCACTAGCTTCACACCATGGGGTGGTAATGAATAAACTTATAGTGTGAATGGGTTCCAAACTTGCTAGTGCACCAAAGGGTCTAATGGAATATACGAAATGTGGTATGGATATGGAGGGTGCACCACTATGGATATGCGGTATGCGGTATGGATATATACAGAAGAGAGTAGAGAAAGTGATGTTTAATGGTTGATGTTGTACTGGGGATGAAATTGGGGTGAATATTATGGTGGAGATGGACATGATTGATACAACCAGGTATATGTTTACCATTATTTATGATCTTCCTGCTAAGCAACTACCACGGTATCCTATACCTAGGTCAAACACATTCAACACCCATTTGGCCCAACCAATATCGACATATTCTTTCTGGTGGACTACTTTGCCTCCTGTCTCCTTGTATTGTCACATTCCCTTAGAAGTGTTGCCATCATCGATTCATTACCTCCATATGTGATCTTTTTCCTTTGGTCCTCGTACTGCTGCTGCAAACTCCCCCTTTCTTTGTCTTGGGGCCTCCTTAACTGTCGACATTGATGCAACATGCTTCTTCTTGACTGGTGGCATCATCCGCATATGGGTGTAATAATGTGACCTCTGATCCAACCACCTAAATCCTTCCCAAGTTTCCCCCATGGTGATGTAGTCTAAACGTTCTATGTTTAATTGACATTTTCCACCTGAATCTGGTGATCTAAATTTGGAAAAATCTCAATTTTCTATTTTTGAACTGGAATATCTAACTGTATAAATGGATTTAGGGTCGTAAAATACCCATGGGGCACTTGGATTATATAGACATAACCACTCAATGGGATACTTATAATTCCATAGACTAGTGTCCATTCATTATACAAAGGGGTAACTCTGGGACATGGAAGTACCATCTAGGACCATCCATCATAGGACTTCCATAGTCACATTAACTAACATCTAACTTGAAATTCGCTCATAGCCTATCTAGCGACACAACTAATATGGGTCATATATTTTCCAACTTTCTCACATCATGCAATCTTTTAATATGCACTATGTTCATCCATTAATCCTTGTACTTCCGAATCATATCTCTTATCCACTCACATTTTATTGACATCTCGAGACAACGGGAGCATAATGAGCATGGTCCAAACATTTTTATCCCCATAGCTGGCATAATTAAGGCCCAATTAGGTTTCAAATGCATCCATGAGATGAAAAATTTGTTGACATGAAAACACCATGTAAGCGGCACAGTGTCAGGCCATGGGGCGATGGTGGGTCACGATGGTGATGTCAACATTGTAGCTTTGGCGGTCTTGAAAAATGTCAAATTAGAGTCAGACATTCAACGAATAACAAATTGCATTATAAGTTTGACAAATGTTGGGGAACTAAGAAAAAAATATAATGGAATTTTGAGAATTAGTGAGTAATGTCTGACGATAGGGTAGATTGTTCCCATAACATTGGAACACCCCATTGGACTTTAACACCATATGTAGTAGTGACTTAACTGAAAATGATCTAGAATATTTTCGAAATGAAATGAGAGTGGAGATATAATAACGAAATGTACATAGCTATATCAGATATCCAATAATATAACAAAGATTTAAAGAGATATAACCATAAACATAAACATACAGTAATACACAATTTATATTAATAAGTGAAATGTACAAGACTATAAAAATACAGAGTGAAAGACTCGCTGGAATGGTTGCAACTTATCTCTAAGAAGAGACATGTGACAGATACTCACATTTGCAAGAAGATGATTACAATGAGGATCTAAATTCCATTTTAACATAAATAAAATACTAAACCCTAACCCCAAAAGATGAAAATCTAATAGTTTTGTGGACCCCGTTTTGGGCAGTTTGGTGTATCAACTTCATGGGAGGGTAACTTTGGCATACAATATATGTTTGGGATGCATGATAGCTCATTGGAAAGGTATCATTGAGGAGATTCATTTTTGGTGCTCAATCAAATACTTTGGCCATAATTGAGGTTCTCTATCTCGACAAACCTTCATTTAATCCCTCAAAATGGTCTCGGAATTTTAAGAACAAAAAAAATGTTAAAAATAGTAAATTGCCAGAAGATTGTTTGGAGCCAGTTGGAATAGGTGGGTGGACACCAATATACACCTGGATCAATCCTCTCTCCTTAGGAAGTAATGGTCTCCATTGCATTGAGTGCCTGGGGGAGAGTGAAAATCATTTGTTGAATCTGCATCTTAATGAGTTGCTTGCCTTGCTAGAGAAGTTTTACTACTTATCTTGTTGAAGGATTTCATGAACCTGTGGTTGGAATGGTTGGACCGTTTTAACCATTATTTATACATGAGATGAATTTGGGCAGAAGGAATCCTTGCGCTTTTCGTCAATCTTGTCGACATGCTTCTTCTAGACAAAAGGTGCTTGGACTGAGGCTGTAGTGGTTGCGATGTTCTTCTATTCACCTTTTGGAAAGACTGTTGAGAAGTTGAATTTTGTAGTATAAGATACTACCTTGGAACATTGTTTAGGTGGGAGAATAGTTGGAACTACCTCTAGTATTTTGTAGAGATGACCCCCCAGAGTAAAAATGACACTACGAGATCGAGACTCATAAACAACATGATGTTTCCACATATATGGTTGGCCCAAAAGAACATCACATACATCGAGTGGGGAAACATAACAAAATACCTCATCCTTGAAGGGATGGATGGCGTATGAAAATCGACACTACTAGCTAACACAAAGGTCTCGTCCCTGGTGAAGCCACCCGATGTTGTACGGTTGTGGGTGTGGTGTTATCGACAATCCCAACTGTTTGACAATCTTTGCTGAGATGAGGTTCTTCTGGCTTCTACCATCAACAATAAAATGTAGCGAGGTCCCCTTCACCCCTCTCTGAATTAAAAAGGTGATCCCCCTCTTCAGGATCTGTTGGTTCTTTTGGTTTAATTGATGCAGTTGTGACAATAGCAATGGGGTCTGCATCAATTATCTTTCTTCTAGCAGTATTTTCTGAATCAGATTCTGAATCAGGGTTCAACTCCTTGTCTTTGATCTTGGCCACCAATGACTGTTTTGAGCAACATTCATTGGTGTTGTGCCAGGGATTTTTTGGAAATCACACCATTTTCCAGTGTCCTTCTTCATCTTTTTGTTAACCTTTTTTTCATGTGGGTTGGACTGGTTCTCTGGAGGTTGTTTGTTAGGGTCATCTTTATCATGTTTTTGTTGTTGCATATTTACAAAACCAAATGCCCATTTGTTGTGCTGCCTAAATTTTTGTTCAATTTTAATTGCATATCGATAAGCAACATCCAGTGATGAAATATACAAAAAATCCATTTAAGTTTGTATGTATTTGTGTGGAGCCCCACGACATTTCATAACCAAATGTCGCTCGGAGTCTTTGATTCTATTATTGGTGCGCAAGGTATGGAAGGTATTAGTGAACTTTGGCACTGCTTAGACCCTTTCTTTCTGCAATGTGGTCCTTTTCATGTACTGGTCGTCATAGTTTCCAATAGGGCAATATTGTTCCTAGAGCGCATCCACAAAAAAATCTCAAGTGGGCTCGGTCCAATATATTCTAGACTCCTTTGTGGCTCCCAGTAAGTTTCCCACTAATTTTTGACATGGAGGAGAGCCTTAAGGAGTGTGAAGGTGATCTTTTCCCTATCAGAGAAATTATGAATAGAGAAATAACCTTCTAGTAGATTTAACCATTTTTCTAGGGCATCCACATCTATCTATCCTTCAAATATGAGAATATCAAAATAATTTGTACCTTGAAGGTGAGGTCATCCAAAGTGGTCACTTGATGAATATGCCCATGTTTCTATCAACAAACATTGAAGGATGTGGGAAAAATTCTCCATCATTTTGTCTCTTTGTCGCGTGAGAGCTTGCTCAAGTAACATATTAATAGAATCTTTTGCTCCATTGTTTTTCTTTTCTTCTGCTATGGAGGGTTTCTTGGGAATGCGAGAGAGATTTTCCTCAATAGATACAAGCTCTAGACCCAACTTTCTATACTCGAACCTCGTCGGAGACATGCACTGAAAAAATGATCAAGAGAAGTATGCTCTGATACCACTGATCCAAATTATTTTCTGCACAAAATGAGAGCGGAGATATAATAAAAAAATGTACAGAGATATATCAAATATCCAATAATATAACAAAGATTTATCATAGATATAACCATAAACACAAAGATACAGTAATACATAATTTCTATTAATGAGCGAAATGTACAAGACTGTAAAAATACAAAGTGAAAGACTCGCTAGAATGGTGGCAACTTATCTCTGAGAAGAGATGTGACGACTACTCACATTCGCAAGAACAAGATTACAATGAGGCCCTAAATTCCATTTTAACATAAATAAAATCCAAAACCCTAACCTCGAAACATGAAAATCTAATAGGTTTGTGGACCTTGTTTTGGGTAGTTTGGTGTATCAACTTCCCAAGGGCGTAACTTTGACATACGATCTTTGTTTGGGACGCATGATAGCTCGTTGGAAAGGTATCATAGAGGAGATTCATTTTTGGGGTTCAATCAAAGTTTTCAGCTATTATGGGGTGCGTGATCCCAAAAAAACTTCATTTAGGCCCTCAAAATGGACCCGAAAGTTTAGGAACCAAAAAAATGCTGAAAATAGTAAATTGCCAGAAGATTTTTTGGAGCCAGTTGGAATAGGTGGGTGGACACTCATATCCAACTAGATCACAAAATAATTGTATCCCACATCTTTGGTGATGGTTTAATGTCCATAATGAAGTGGATGCAACTTTCAATGGGGTCCTGTAATGCACTCTTTTTGAAAATGAAACCAAACCTTGTCTCCGACCTAAAACTTGTGTGGAACCTGATGTTGATCATAAAGTTGTTTGTACTTAGCATTTGATTTTTGTAAAATGTCATGGACATTTTGGAAGATCTGATGAATCCATTCAATGAATTTGGTGGCTTTGTCAGCCTTAGATTGAGCATGGGAAGATTTTGTCTTTGTGAATGCAAAGGCCAGTGTTACATCAATGGGGTCCAATGGTTGAAATATCGGGCCCACCTGAAAAGGGTTGTGGTCGTTCGAGCTATGGAAGTCTCTATTATAGATGTGTTAAACATAAGGAAGGATCACATCATATGCGCATGGATGCTTGGAGTTATGCATGGACACAACATGCACAATCGACATATGTTTGTCTATCAGTTTGGGGGTGGAAGACAGTGGATTTGGTGAGCTTGGTGTCCAACAATGACTAGAGGATCGATCAGAATGTACTCAATAAATTATTTTCCTTATCTGATATAATGGTCTATGGTATTCTAAAGAGTACCCACACATGCTCGAAGAAGAGATTGGTAGGGGAACTCACTGTGATACTCTTCTTGTAGGTTGTCAAAATGTCCATCTTAGATAATTGATCAACAACCATGAATGCTCAGTCATTTTCATGCTTGGTTGATGGGATACCTGACATGTAGTCCATCAAGATGGATTCCCAGAGCTTGTCTGAAGTAGGAAGAGGGGTGTACAATTCTTGTTTTTTAATGGTTGGCTTGGTAATGGAGAAGGAAGTGCAGGATATGATATCCTTATTGGCATCTTGTCGAAGATTTTGCCAATATAAATACTTTTTTAGTACTTCCACTATATTCTTCACACCAAAGTGTCATGCCACATAATTGTAGTGGGTTTCCCAAATAAACTTTTCACGCTCACTTAAAGGAACACAAAGCTTACCCAAAAGTCATAACATTCCATCCTGAAGATGTAATTCGAAAACAATCAACTTGTTCCCAACATTTGGTAGGTCATAGCAAATTCGGGATTATTGTCATAAATTTGGGACCACCTTGAGGTCTCATTCCCACAAGAGTTGAGCACCATTGTTAGTGCTACAACTGGAGTTCGACTAAGGCAATCAACAACGTGATTGGTGCTCATTTTCTTATATTTAATGTTGAGTGAAACTACTGCAAGTATGTGGACCACTGTTGATGGAGGCCATTCTATAATTTTCCTTATGTCTGCATGAAATACAGAAGATCATGATCTGTTTGGATGATTGTCTCCTTCCCTACAATATAATTCTTCCATTGGTAGCAGGATTGTACAATGTAATACATCTCTTTGTCATAGGTGGGGTACTTACGTATGATATTTTAGAGTGTCTCACTATGATAGGCCACCAGAGGGTTGTGTTAAGTGAAAATGATACCAACAACATAGTTTGAAGTATCCATCTCAATATCAAAAGGTTGTTGAAGATCGAGTAAGGTGAGCATCGAGGTTGAGCATTAACGATGTTTTAGATCGTCAAATGCTTTATGTTGTGATCTGTCCCATACAAATTTTTCTTTGGCTTTGCAACCACCCTTGGTCACTTGGATGAGGGGTCATGCAATATGAGAAAACCCTAACACAAATATGTGATAGAAGTTTGCAAGGACTATGAAGCTCCAAAGCTCACTTAATGTTATCGGGGTTGGCTAGTCACAAATGACTTGGATCTTAGCTAGATCTGCATATACACCATGCTCATCTACAATGTATCTGATATGCTAGACCTTGTTCATGCCGAAGGAGCATTTCTCTAAGTTAACAGATATCATGTGTTATCGTAGAGTGTGGAGGACATATTGAATGTGCTCCAAGTATTTTTCCTAAATCTTCGAAAATGAGATTGTGATCTAGATATACAACCATAAATTAATATCTATTTGTTAGGAAAAATGTCATTATCTATATTATTATTAAATATATGTATATTTGTAAAAGCCATACTTACACTTCTAGACATAGTTATAACATAATTATCTTTGAGTGTGACTAGTCTTCTATGTTAGGTTATCTATATTATTATTATAATCTCTATATTTCTCGAAGGTCTACGTGTTAGGGAGACAGTCATGTTCTTACATTTATGGATTACATTTATATTCATGGAACAATTAAAGGCCTTACATTTATGCATTATACCTTATCTAAGTACTCGTGTTGCCGTCGGTCCAAACGAAATAGAGGATGCCTCATTTATATAAGTACCTCGGATTGATGGTATTTTTCCGTTTTCCTTATTGCTTTTTCTGAATTAAAGTATTGCCACAGTTTAAGTGTTATAAGTTTCCCTAAAAAAATTTAAGGGATATTTTCTGTTTACTTTTGTTAGTAAGTCATAATTTGTTTTGTTTATTTTTGTTAGTAAGTCATAATATGTTGGATTTGGAGATTTGAGTGGTTAAAGTTGTATAATCAAAATATTTAAGTTTTTGTTGTAAATTATTATTTGTTGTATCTATAGATTTAAATGCTTAAGAGATTTAAATGCTTAAGATTGTATAATCAAATAAAATAAAAATGATCAAATTTTTCAATATACTAAATTTATTTATATATATTCAAAAATACAAATTTCTTTTAGACTTATGTCACCAAACTCCAAAAAAAAAAAAAAAGAAGAAGAAGTAGTAGTTAAACAACCTACCATAAATATTTAGGTTTGACGTTCTCCATCAAATTTCTTTTGTGTCAGACATTGACATTTCAACATGTTTTCAGAGCATACTTCATAATTATGCACAGTCAGAAAAGGGTTGCCAGTCTGTAACTTAACCACCGTGTGATACACAGTCAGAAAAAGGTGCCAGTCTGTAACTTAAGCACCGTGCTAATAATTTACAGTCAGAAAAAGGTTGCCAGTCTGTAACTTAAGCACCGTGCTAATAATTTAAGATCGGAGAATGATGCACGATGAAACGTTACGTGTCTTCGTTTTTCCTTTGCCTTTGCGTTTGACTAAATTCGGAGCTGAGCAAACACACTCACATATCAGAGCAATTGGCTCGGAAAATCGGGTGCACAGTAGGGCAGGCACAAGAGGTATTGGAAGGGGAAGTCGTACCCCAGACTGCCTCCAAACCAAAGCTAAGAGGTTTTTGGTCACTCGATGAAGATAACAAACTGACCAACTATATCATGAGAAACGGGCTCACCGGCTGCTGGAGTTATGTGGCCAAGCAGGCTGGTAAGAGTCTAATTTCAATCATTTTCTTCTTTCCCTTTTGCCCAATTTAATATG
>JZKD02S1991644.1:502728-515616 GCA_000966675.3 Picea glauca | reverse complement strand
CATATAATTTTTTGTTTTCTTTTAGTCAATTCAATGCAAGACATAATTCTTCAATTTAATGTATGAAATACTTATATCAAATTCAATACAATAATAACTATTAAAATATGTGTTTCTACTTAAGATTGTTTCAACTTTGTCAAATGGACTAAATGGTTGGTGTCAGTGTCAAATAATTCATAAAGCTCTGTCACAAAGTGTGTCCAAGCCACATACCCTTGGTGGGCATTTTTTCTCCATTTCCACCATTGCCAACATTCTTGATCTATATGGAGAACAGCATACCGAAGTTTGGCCAACTCATTTGTAATGCCATACAAAGAGAAATAATACTATATTTGAGTTACCTAGCCAGTGAGATTTGATCCATCAAATTTGGTCACATCTGCACGTGGAAGGCGTAGGTCATGCTGAAAGTGATGGGGATGAAAATTTTGGGAATGAGTGGAAGTTTCACCTTCAGTTTGCAAAGGTGCATCAGATGAGGTAATATCTGCAGGGATATGCAACTTGGCGCAAATCATCGTAGTGAAGAACACAAACTGTGTATTGAAGGATTCAAGATGGGTAGCGAGGTCTTGTTTGAGGTCCTCTATTTTGGCATCGATGGAGGAATGCATGTTTTTTTTGGAAGTGACAACATTGACACTGATTTGTCTCACTTCTTGTTGGGTTTCTATGAAATTAGAGTGCAAGGAATTGATGCGAGCTTCCAAGTCTTGGCTATGGGTGTGGGCCATGATGAAGAGGGAACATGAAAAGGGGCGGGTGGGACCACACAGAAAATGGGTTATGAGTGAATTGTATCTCAACGATTAGGGCGATGTGGAATATAATGGGGAAAATCCCAAATAAGGGTGTTGGAAGGAGGTCGGGTCCATGAGAAAACAAAATGCTGAAAAATGATATGTATGACTACAATAAGGGTGAAGAGAGGAATCCAATGGAATAGGTCTCAAACAATGGTGCCAACAGGATCCATTTTTTTTTTACTCCTCCATAGTTATACTCTGATCTAAAGAATATTGCAGTGACGAAATGCCTAAATGCTTAACATGAAGAAATGTGTAATAATTTTGCAACCTGAATGCATGAGACACAGGTGTGTGGCAATAGATCTTTTTGTTCTATTTTTTTTTTCATCCAAAAGGTTAGGGTATTCAAGGGTTCTATAGAAAAGGTTTTTCCCTGTGATATAACTCTCGGATATACATGTGGGGTCCAACATTAGTGCTCAACCCAATATTGTAGGGCACCAACTAAGGAGGCTAGACTGTGCCCTTAGTCATACTAGCCGACTACCTAGGTGCTAGACAGTATCTTCACGAGTGTTGTTCTCAGCGACACTATAGCAGTCAGGAGACTGATCATTTATCTATGGAAGTATTTACGAGATCTAGGTCAATCTGTATACAGGTGTTGTTTGATGTGCTGCCACTCGAAGGGGTACCAACAAGGGTTACAAGGGTGTCCAATAGATGTGCACTTAAGTACCACTTGTATTTCATGCATGTATGAATCCCCAACTGCAGGTTTATGCTTGTAACGATAGATCTATGTAGCTTAAAGATGTTGGAATACGTCTCTACCCTAAAAAAGAATTTAACCCACAATTGTCTACCGAGGAAGGTGCTCTAATACCACTTGTAATATTCCAAATATTAAATAGTATGCAGAACAAAAATAATTATCTAGAAATGGTAGATAAACAATGATATAACCATAACTATACCACAATAATACCAGAATAATACCGGAATAACACCAAAAATAACACTTTGATTACTGAAAGCATTGTTCACTTGTCTCTTCGAGGGGGAAACCTCCAGCAGAGCAGAGCTCTATTACAATAATACACAAGACAAAAGTTATCATACCCTCTACTCCTATTTATTCTAAATATGTATAACCAAAAGAACAATCTAGAGGAAGATCCTTCTAGAAGTGGAAGCTTCTATTAGGTCTTCTTACATTTGACTTATTCTTCTTTATTGCCAGGCCTTATTTATATTGACCTTTATTATATGGAAATATATTATTCTACCTACGTGATGGGTTAGGTCCCTAACATTGAAACTAGGGAATGCATTTTACTCTAAGGAAATTTTTCCTTCAAATGTACATCAAATCCCAAAAGTCAGTGCATGAAATCAACCTTTCATGCTCTTCAATTGTACTTTAATAAATGACAAAGGTAAATTTACCATATATCTAAATCCATATTAAAACTTATTAAACAATTAATGGAGCTAGAGGGAACCTTAGGCATGCATTTTAATTTGGTCAATTGGTACAATTTCAGACTCCAAATTACAAGGAAAACTTTAAATATAATTTAGTCACTTGTAATATAATTTATTCGTTTACTGTCAACTCGCCATAGTTGTATGGATGTAAATTTCCAATATTTTCAAATTACAAATTCATTGGGATAAATTAAATCTGTTGGAATGTATGGAATTTTGGATCATTGATATTTAATATATTTCCTCACATAGAGCACTACCCAAGTATGTGTTATGGGCATCTGGTTAACAAGAAACAAGTTTATTTTTGAAGATAAGGAGAAATAGTTAGAAAGACATGCACATCTGATGCAGGAGCATCCACGAGAGCATCCGCAGCATCATCACATCGTCAAGCGAGCCAGCGCGCACGGAGAAAAAAAAACATACAGTTGGACAGTGCCATCACGCACACTTTTGAAATGCATTGGAGATTGGTGCGCCGTCGTTTGGATGAGAGCATTCATGGTGAAGCGCACTTGTATTGTAATAGTAGATAGGAAGGCATTTATTTGATTTTAATGCTGGTAGATAGAATTCGTTGTAGATTAGACAGTTTATCTTTAGAGAGGGAAAACGGAATAATAGACACCCTCCATGTATATTCATTGTATCATCATTCTCATTCATTCATACAGGGGCAAGAGAGGAAGAAGCTTGTGCAGAAACCCTCCATGTACAGTCAATTGAATTAATAGGAAAACACTGATTCAATTACCATGGATGTGTTTGATACTTTTGTGTTGTTGATGTTATGCTTCTGTTTACTTGCTTCCTTTTATGTGTATCTATTATATGTGGCATTTGTGATTGCATATCAGGTCAGGAACCTGAGAGAATGAGTTTCAATTGTTTCTCTGCTTAGGCCGTGAGATTCCTGCATCGAGTGCAGTGAAGGACCTCCGCATAGAGTGCGTCGAGGCGGCTAAGTAGTTGAGMTCTTGTCTCTCTTTTTTTYCCCMAGAGTTGGGTTGAGTGTTCGAGCSGTGCAGGTGAGTGCAGGTCGAATTCGAGTTCTCAGTGGTGAGTCTGAGAGGAGGACTGAGACGAGGCTGTTGCAAGCGCGAGTGCACCGGGCCCAGAAGAACTCCAACACTTGGAGAGTGTTTGAGCTTAAGGGACRTGCAGAGTTCGTGAGAATTCTCTGAAGGAATCGGAGGACGAAGCTGAGAGAGATAGTTCCTTTGTTCGCCGAGAAATCGACACAGCGGAGGTCGCATAGGACAAAGGCGGCGGAGTAGGGATCTCTTCGTCGAAGAGGAGAGTCGACGGTTCGAAATCGTCGGGTGGACTCGCGAAGCTCTGTGGATCGCTGGATCTGGAGGAGGAGCGAGGCGGTTAACCCCCAGGCAGCGAAAGAAGCCCATTTCCATCGCGCATCGGCGAATCGGGGTTGACGAGTGCAATAATCCCATGCATGTCGGACTCGCGAAGTGTGATCCCCCGATTTGATCGGGACCGTCAATTCCTGGAGGGACAGGTGGCACGAATCCAGAGTGTCGAAGATTCGGCATTCGGGGATTTCAGCAGCAAAGGACTCAGAGTCGTGGGTTCCGCGATCCGCGAAGTCCCGAAGGTGACGGAATAGATTGGGACCCCGGAGACACAGTGGAGTCTAGGTGGCATGCTCGCGTGACCTCAGAGTTTCGGCACTCAGGAAATTAATAGGTCGAGGTTCGCGCCCCGAGCGGAAATTTCCCGAGGTTGACCTTTGACCATCAGGATTTCGGAGTTCACTTCCCCGGGGACAGCATCGTGGGTTTCACGATCTCGCGAGGCCCGATCTCCCGAAAGTACGTGTGGGAAGATCACCGAGTAAATTGTGGGTAGAACTCCCGAGAGAGGAGTGGAAGAGATGAGTCTCTTTGGGCCGAGAGGGGAGAAGATCCTGGTAGAGCGACTGCCTGCTGAGAGGTGAGGGTTGCGCCAACATCACATTAGAGTCTCTTATGGGGAAGGAAGGAAGCAATCAAAGAATATTCTTCCAACAAGCCTTCAAGAAATGATTATAGATTACACTTAGCCTTATGGATTTTTGTAAGGAGCATGCCAGGGTACTCTGGGATCTTGTGGAGTTGGGGCCATTATTTATTTAGATAATGCAAATTACATTTTACTAAAGCATGGGGCAGGTTTGGGCACAAACAATAGAGAATAAATATATTCCCATTGGATCCTACTTAAGGTTGCAATGGGTAGGCAAGTTAAGAGGCTATAGGTATTTGATGACTCTAAACTTAAGAATGATTGGGAACACGGTAAAAGCACATTTCTAACTTGGTGTTGGGGCCTATTTTCAATAGGATTATGGAAACAAAATTAGTTTTTGAAGAGGTGTTCTTCACTCATGTCTATTGAGAATTCAACCACAAAGATGATCAATTATCAAAGGAAGCACTCATTCAAGAGGACGGTCTTTTTCTTGTTCATGAGATTAAGGACCATACTCCTAGAGATTTGATACTCTTACATATTTTTTGATGAATGGATTTTTAGTCGTCTTTTAATTTTTGTTTCTATAAAGTTAGAGAGACTTTGTCTCACGGTTTTGTTTTAACATGAATATGATGTAGTGAAACTATTTCTTTAAAGAGTGACTTGTATAAGGATGATTGTAAGAGTCAAAGTCAAAAATATATGCTATATTATTATATGATAGAATAATTCTATAAAGGAAATGGCTTCTAACATTAAAAGTAGAAGGGATCTCATCAATGTGTATTTCATTTCCACTAGAAATATCAATACAATGATTTTTGTCTCGTAAAAAAATACATGAAATATAATTTATTGTAGGTAGATTTAGACATTATTATAAAGATGCATTACAGATCACTTAAATATTGCAAATAAACACTAAAAATCAAAACAAGCATCACATGTGAGACAAGTATGAGTAAAAAACATTACTAATCTTTGATTAACTCCTCATAAGTATAGAAATATCTTTACATGATAGACATCACAATTACAATCTCCATTACAAAATTAGGAAAATTGTAATATAGATTCTAAAACTTTCTTCTCTCTGAATATTCCTTCTAAGGAATCTCTAACAAGCCTCTCCTTTGCTATCTCTCTACTTACAACCTTATATATTATGTTCCCCATGGGGACCACCTTGACCCATAGGTTTCTTACATAAGAGGATCATAACTAAATTTACATGTATTCACAAGTCCTTGAGTCATTTGTTACATTTCTCAGGTGATTCTTAGTACTTGAGGCACACGTTTCCTTGTTGTAGCGAGTCATCCACCGCAACCGATACTCAAAAACATGTTTTTATCCAATCACTAGCTT
Organism: Picea glauca; assembly: GCA_000966675.3. Classification (NCBI taxonomy): domain Eukaryota; kingdom Viridiplantae; phylum Streptophyta; class Pinopsida; order Pinales; family Pinaceae; genus Picea; species Picea glauca. Next base: position 510,028 of record JZKD02S1991644.1, on the reverse strand, counting down.
CACACCATGGGGTGGTAATGAAGAAACTTATAGTGTGAATGGGTTCCAAACTTGGTAGTGCACCAAAGGGTCTAATGGAATATATGAAATGCGGTATGGATATGGAGGGTGCACCACTATGGATATGTGGTATGCGGTATGGATATATACGGAAGAGAGCAGGGAAAGTGATGTTTAATGGTTGATGTTGTACTGGGGATGAAATTGGGGTAGAATATTATGGTGGGCATGGACATGATTGATACAACCATGTATATGTTTACCATTAGTTATGATCTTGCTCCTAAGAAACTACCACGGTATCCTATACCTGGGTCAAACACATTCAACACCCATTTGGCCCAACCAATATTGACATATTCTTTCTGGTGGACTACTTTGCCTCCTGTCTCCTTGTATTGTCACATTCCCTTGGAAGTGTTTCCATCATCGATTCATTACCTCCATATGTGATCTTTTTCGTTTGGTCCTCATACTGCTGCTACAGACTCCCCCTTTCTTTGTCTTGGGGCCTCCTTGACTATCGACATTGATGCAACGTGATTCTTCTTGACTGGTGGCATCATCCGCATACAGGTGTAATACTGTGACCTCTGATCCAACCACCTAAATCCTTCCCAAGTTCCCCCCATGGTGATGTAGTCTAAACGTTCTATGTTTAATTGACATTTTCCACCTGAATCTGGTGATCTAAATCTAGAAAAATCGCAATTTTCTATTGTTGAACTGGAATTTCTAACTGTATAAATGGATTCAGGGTCCTAAAATACCCATGGGGCACTTGGATTATATAGATATAACCACTCAACGGGCTACTTATAATTCCATAGACTAATGTCCATTCATTATACAAAGGGGTAACTCTAGGACATGGAAGTACCATCCAGGACCATCCATCATAGGACTTCCATAGTCACATTGACTAACATCTGACTTGAAATTCACTCATAGCCTATCCGGTGGCACAACTAATATGGGTCATCTATTTTCCAACTTTCTCACATCATGCAATCTTTTAATATGCACTACGTTCATCTATTAATCCTTGTACTTCCGAATCATATCTCTTATCCACTCACATTTTATTGACATCTCGAGACAACGGGAGCATAATAAGCATGATCCAGACATTTTTATCCCCATAAATCGCATAATTAAGGCCCAATTAGGTTTCAAATGCATCCATGAGATGAAAAATTTGTTGACATGAAAACGCCATGTAAGTGGCACAGTGTCAGGCCACGAGGCGATGGTGGGTCATGATGGTGATGTCAACGTTGTAGCTTTGGCGGTCTTGAAAAATGTCAAATTAGATTCAGACATTCAACGAATAAAAAATTGCATCATAAGTTCGACAAACGTTGGGGAACTAAGAAAAAAATATAATGAAATTTTGAGAATTAGTGAGTAATGTCTGACGATAGGGTGGATTGTTCCCATAACATTGGAACACCCCATTGGTCTTTAACACCATATGTAGTAGTGACTTAACTGAAAATGATCTGGAATATTTTCAAAATGAAATGAGAGTGGAGATATAATAACGAAATGTACATAGATATATCAGATATCCAATAATATAATAGAGATTTATAGAGATATAACCATAAACATAAACATACAGTAATACACAATTTATATTAATCAGTGAAATGTACAAGACTGTAAAAATATAGAGTGAAAGACTCGCTGGAATGGTTGCAACTTATCTCTAAGAAGAGATGTGAAGGATACTCACATTCACAAGAAGATGATTACAATGAGGATCTAAAGTCCATTTTAACATAAAGAAAATACTAAACCCTAACCCCAAAATATGAAAATCCAATAGTTTTGTGGACCCTGTTTTGGGTAGTTTGGTGTATCAACTTCATGGGAGCGTAACTTTGGCATACAATATCCGTTTGGGGTGCACGATAGCTCGTTGGAAAGATATCGTTGAGGAGATTCATTTTGGAGGCTCAATCAAATCCTTTGGCCATAATTGAGGTTCTCTATCTCGAAAAACCTTCATTTAGGCCCTCAAAATGGTCCCGGAAGTTTAGAAACAAAAAAATTGTTAAAAATAGTAAATTGCTAGAAGATGGTTTGGAGCCAATTGGAATAGGTGGGTGGACACCAATATACACCTGGATCAATCCTCCCTCCTTAGAAAGTAATGGTCTCCATTGAATTGAGTGCCCGGGGGAGAGGGAAAATCATTTGTTGAATCTGCATCTTGATGAGTTGCTTGCCTTACTAGAGAAGTTGCACTACTTATCTTGTTGAAGGATTTCAAGAACTTGTGGTTGGAATGGTTGGACCTTTTTAACCGTTCTTTATACATGAGATGAATTTGTGCAGAAGGAATCCTTGCGCTTTGCTTCAATCTTATCGACATGCTTCTTCTAGACAAAAGGTGCTTGGACTGAGGCTGTAGTGGTTGCGATGCTCTTCTATTCACCTTTTGGACAGACTGTTGAGAAGCTAAATTTTGTAGTATAAGATACTACCTTGGAACATTGTTTAGGTGGGAGAATAGTTGGAACTACCACTAGTATTTTGTAGAGATGACCCCCCAGAGTAAAAATGACACTACGATATTGAGACTCATAAACAACATGATGTTTCCACATATATGGTTGGCCCAAAAGAACATCACATACATCGAGCGGGGAAACATCACATAATACCTCATCCTTGAAGGGTTGGATGGCGTATGAAAATCAACACTACGAGCTAACACAGAGGTCTCGTCCCTCGTGAAGCCACCCAATGTTGTATGGTTGTGGGTGTGGTGTTATCGACAATCCCAACTGTTTGACGACCTCTGGTGAGATGAGGTTCTTTTGGCTTCTGCCATCAACAATAAAATGTAACGAGGTCCCCTTCACCACTCTGTGAATTAAAAAGGTGATCCCCCTCTTCAGGATCTGTTGATTCTTCTGGTTTAATTGATGTAGTTGTGACAATAGCAATGGGGTCTGCACCAATTATCTGTCTTCTAGCAGTATTTTCTGAATCAGATTCTAAATCAGGGTTCAACTCCTTGTCTTTGATCTTGGCCACCAATGACTGTTTTGAGCGACATTCCTCGGTGTTGTGCCAGGGATTTTTTGGAAATCACACCATTTTCCAGTGTCCTTCATCTTTTTGTTAACCTTCTTCTCATGTGGGTTGGACTGGTTCTATGGAGGTTGTTTGTTAGGGTCATCTTTATCATGTTTTTGTTGTTGCATATTTATAGAACCGAACGCCCATTTGTTCTGGTGCCTAAATTTCTATTCAATTTTAATTGCATATCGATAAGCAACATCTAGTGATGAGATATATAAAAAATCCATTTAAGTTTGGATGTATTTGTGTAGAGCCCCACGACATTTCATAACCAAATGTCGCTCGAAGTCTTTGATTCTGAGATTGGTGCACAAGGTATGGAAGGTATTAGTGAACTCTGGCACTACTTAGACCCTTTCTTGCTGCAATGTGGTCCATTTCATGTACTGGTCATCATAGTTTCCAATAGGGTAATATTGTTCCTAGAGCACATCCACAAACAAATCTCAAGTGGGCTCGGCCCAATATATTCTAGACTCCTTTGTGGCTCCCAGTAAGTTTCCCACCAATTTTCGACATGGGGGAGAGCCTTAATGAGTGTGAACGTGATCTTTTCCCTATCAGAGAGATTATGAACAAAGAAATAACCTTCTAGTAGATTTAACCATTTTTCTAGGGCATCCACATCTATCTATCCCTCAAATATGAGAATATCAAAATAACTTGTACCTTGAAAGGTGAGGTCGTCCAAAGTGGTCACTTGATGAAGATGTTCATGTTTCTATCAACAAACATTGAAGGATGTGTGAAAAATTCTCCATCATTTCGTCTCTTTATCGTGTGAGAGCTTGCTCAAGCAACAGATTAATAGAATCTTTTGCTCTATTGTTTTTCTTTTCTTCTGCTATGGAGGGTTTCTTGGGCATGCGAGAGAGATTTTACTCAATAGATACAATCTCAAGACCCAACTTTCTATACTCGAACCTCGTCGAAGACATGCACTGAAAAAACGATCAAGAGAAGCATGCTCTGATACCACCGATCCAAATTATTTTAGACACAAAATGAGAGCGGAGATGTAATAACAAAATGTACAGATATATATCAAATATCCAATAATATAACAAATATTTATCATAGATATAACCATAAACACAAAGATACAGTAATACAAAATTTCTATTAATGAGCGAAATGTACAAGACTATAAAAATACAAAGTGAAAGACTCGCTAGAATGGTGGTAGCTTATCTCATAGAAGAGATGTGACGACTACTCACATTCAAAAGAACATGATTACAATGAGGCCCTAAATTCTATTTTAACATAAAGAAAATCCAAAACCCTAACCTCGAAACATGAAAATCCAACAGTTTTGTGGACCTTGTTTTGGGTAGTTTGATGTATCAACTTCCCAAGGGCGTAACTTTGGCATACAATCTTCGTTTGGGACGCACGATAGCTCGTTGGAAAGGTATCATAGAGGAGATTCATTTTTGGGGTTCAATCAAAGTCTTTAGCTATTATGGGGTGTTTGATCCCAAAAAAACTTCATTTTGGCCCTCAAAATGGACCCGAAAGTTTAGGAACCGAAAAAATGCTAAAAATAGTAAATTGCCAGAAGATTTTTTGGAGCCAATTGGAATAGGTGGGTGGACACTGATATCCAACTAGATCACAAAATAATTGTATCCCACATCTTTGGTGATGGTTTAAGGTCCACAATGAAGTGGATGCAACTTTCAATGGGGTCCTGTAATGCACTCTTTTTGAAAATGCAACCAAACCTTGTCTCCCACCTAAAACTTGTGTGGAACCTAATTTTGATCATAAAATTGTTTGTACTTAGCATTTGATTTCTGTAAAATATCATGGACATGTTGGAAGATCTAATGAATCCATTCAATGAATTTAGTGGCTTTGTCAGCCTCAGATTGAGCATGGGAAGATTTTTCCTATGTGAATGCAAAGGCCAGTGTTACATCAATGGGGTCCAATGGTTGAAATATCAGGCCCACCTGAAAAGGGTTGTGGTCGTTCGAGCTATGTAAGTCTCTATTATAGATGTGTTAAAAACATAAGGAAGGATCACATCATATGCGCATGGATGCTTGGAGTTATGCATGGACACAACATGCACAATCATCCTATTGATGACATATGTTTGTCTATCAGTTTGGGGGTGTAAGGCAGTGGATTTGGTGAGCTTGGTGTCCAACAATGACTAGAGGATCGATCAGAATATACTCAATAAATTATTTTCCTTATCTGAAATAATGGTCTATGGTATTCCAAAGAGTACCCACACATGCTCGAAGAAGAGATTGGTAGGGGAATTGACTGTGATACTCTTCTTGTAGGTTGTCAAAATGTCCATCTTAGAGAATTGATCAACAACCATGAATACTCAGCCATTTTCATGCTTGGTTGATGGGATACCTGACATGTGGTCCATCAAGATGGATTCCTAGAGCCTGTCCGAAGTAGGAAGAGGGGTGTACAATGCTTGTTTTTTAATGGTTGGCTTGGTAATGGAGAAGGAAGTGCAAGATATGATATACTTATTGGCATCCCGTCAAAGATTTTTCCAATATAAATACTTTTTTAGTACTTCCACTATATTCTTCACACCAAAGTGTCATGCCACATAATTGTAGTGGGTTTCCCAAATAAACTTTGCACGCTCACTTAAAGGAACACAAAGCTTACCCAAAAGTCATAACATTCCATCCTGAAGATGCAATTCAAAAACAATCAACTTGTTCCCAACATCTGGTAGGTCATAGCAAATTCAGGATTATTGTCATAAATTTGGGACCACCTTGAGGTCTCATTCCCACGAGAGTCGAGCACCGTCGTTAGTGCTACAACTGGAGTTTGACTAAGGTAATCAACAATGTGATTGGTGCTCCTTTTCTTATATTTAATGTTGAGTGAAACTGCTGCAAGTATGTGGGCCACTTTTGATGGAGGCCATTTTATAATTTTCCTTATGTCTGCATGAACTACAGAGGATTATGATCTGTTTAGATGACTGTCTCCTTCCCTAGAATATAATTCTTCCATTGGTAACAGGATTGTACAATGTAATACATCTCTTTGTCATAGGTGGGGTACTCACGTACGATATTTTATAGTGTCTCACTATGATAGGCCACCAGAGGGTTGTGTTAAGTGAAAATGATACCAACAGCATAGTTTGAAGCATCTATCTCAATATCAAAAGGTTGTTGAAGATCGAGTAAGGTGAGCATCGGGGTTGAGCATTAACGATGTTTTAGATCGTCAAATGCTTTATGTTGTGATCTGTCCCATACAAATTTGGCTTTGGCTTTGCAACCACCCTTGGTCACTTAGATGACGGGTCATGCAATATGAGAAAACCCTAACACAAATATGTGATAGAAGTTTGCAAGGCCTATGAAGCTCTGAAGCTCACTTAATGTTATCAGGGTTGGCTAGTCACAAATGACTTGGATCTTGGCTAGATCCACATGTACACCATGCTCATCTATAATGTATCTAATATGCTAGACCTTGTTCATGCCGAAGGAGCAATTATTTAAGTTAACATATATCTTGTGTTATCATAGAGTGTGGAGGACATGTTGAATGTGCTCCAAGTGTTTTTCCTAAATCTTCGAAAATGAGATTGTGATCTAGATATACAGCCATAAATTAATATCTATTTGTTAGGAAGAATGTCATTATCTATATTATTATTAAATATATGTATATTTGTAAAAGCCATACTTACACTTCTAGACATAGTTATAACATAATTATCTTTGAGTGTGACTAGTCTTCTATGTTAGGTTATCTATATTATTATTRTAATCTCTATATTTCTCGAAGGTSTACGTGTTAGGGAGACAGTCATGTGCTTACATTTATGGATTACATTTATATTCATGGAACAATTAAAGGCCTTACATTTATGCATTATACCTTATCTAAGTACTCGTTGTTGCAGTCTGTCCAAACGAAATAGACAGCCCATCCTAAATGGGCAAACACGGGTTAAAATTTCGTTGGCCTGGATGCCTCATTTATATAAGTACCTCGGATTGATGGTATTTTTTCCGTTTTCCTTATTGCTTTTTCTGAATTAAAGTATTGCCGCAGTTTAAGTGTTATAAGTTTTTGTAATTTTTTTCAGGGATATTTTCTGTTTACTCTGGTTAGTAAGTCATAACTTGTTTTGTTTATTTTTGTTAGTAAGTCATAATATGTTGGATTTGGAAATTTGAGTGGTTAAGGTTGT
>JZKD02S1991644.1:461214-500864 GCA_000966675.3 Picea glauca | reverse complement strand
CCAGTCTCGGTAACAGGTTTTACGCCTTCTCTCAACCCTAATTTCTTTCTAAAATGTTAATAACATTTTATTGCTTGGTCGATATCTTGATTAATGTCCACGACATTGATAAGCAGGTGGACTCAAATCGCAGCACAACTTCCAGGACGCACGGACAATGAAATCAAGAATTACTGGAACTCTTACAACAACAAGAAGCTCAAGTGGAAACCCAACGACTCCTCCTCCTCCACCGCCAGCAATGGCAATGCCAACACCAAATCTAATATCCCTTCTCAATCCGATAGTATTTGCAATACTAATTCAGTGCCTGCTCATGGTCATGATGTTGTTGCGCCGTCTCTCTCTTCCCAGCCGCACTTGGAAGTCATTCCAGAAGAAGGATACCAGCCACATAACAGCACCTATAATATTCTACTCACCACCGGAGAAAATCAGATATGTGTTCCGGGTGTATCAGAATTAAAACGAGAACAAGCACATGATCATAATGATGAGTTTTTAATTGATCAAAAACCCGTCAACAACCAGCTGATTTCTTATTCTCAACTTTGGATTAATGCTAATTCTACCCATACACATGAGAGCTTCTCTACTCATACAGCTTTTATGTTCCCAAGTCTGCAAGAGCAAGGTATGCAAAAGTACAAGGCTGCAAAATCATCGACATGCGATGAATTAATAATAAAGTCATGCAGGACTACAGTACCGTCTCATGAAGTGCCTGGCTTTGCCAATAATTACTGTCTTGGCTCAACCAGAATCACCATTCCTGCTCTTGTTGAAAGACGGTCATTGAAAGGAGAACTTGAGACCGATGGCCAGATAAATGAAAACGAGATCATGGTCGACTATCCGTCGTTCACAGAAGCTTCCAGAATAAGTGCATGGAGCGCTGGTCATTCTTGTTCAAATATTGAAGCTGATTTTACAGATGTCTATTCAGGAGATTCTTATATCAATGAACTGTCGAGAAATCCACTTCTGGAAGATCTCGTGAGTCTGCATCATGAGAAGACTACCCATCAGTCATGCCCGCCACTGAATTCGGTGGCCCAAGTTAGTGGGCCATCAATTAGATGGGCCGCTGACCAGTCTAACAATCTTGATGCTGAGGATGATTGGCAGGGTCGTCTAAATTTGATATATGATGTAAACTTGGGTGTCCGCACGAATATTGATATTAATAACAACTTGCAGAAGAGCTATCAGATCGAGGTCGAGGGAGGAAGAGGGGTTGGCGATCAACTGGGTTGCTCAGGAAATTCCAATGAAGAAGAGAGTGCAAAGACAATTCCTGCAATATATGGAGGAGGAGGTCGAAGCGGACCGTTGCAGACTCATGAGTGTAAGGGTGGAGCTGGACAAGTTAATGTTTGGGCGTACGACGATATGTGCAATATCAATACTGCCGCTGCTTCTGATTTCTTCAACCAAATCTATTTTAGCTAATGCTTTGCAGTGTATTGATGAAATTGCAGTTCGCCCGTTTTGGTGATCTTGTTCTGGAAAAACAATTGTATGTATATTTCATTTATGAGCAAAAGCATTAGGTTTCTAACCATAATGATACTCTCTTTTGGTGGTTTCTGTCCTCAAATTATTGTACCTATGCATCTTTATCTCTCAATAGAATTGTGTGTGATCTTGATTCGAAATTTTTACTTTGATTGTGTATCGGCTTCAATCAGAAGTCCGAATAAATTATTGTACCTATGCATCTTTATCTCTCAATAGAATTATGTGTGATCTTGATTCGAAATTTTTACCTTGATTGTGTATCGGCTTCAATCAGAAGTCCGAATGATACGTTGATAAATCCTCGATGATCCGCACCATCTCCCAAACTCTCCATGATAGACAGACACCCTAATCCTTGATAACACAGCTATTAACGCTCGAAGGTTTTTTTTCTGTGAAATCTAACCTCATCTCGGTTGATCATATCCTCAATCTTGATATGAGCTTCAACTATCTTTGATGGCGTTTCGATGGTTACCTGTAAACTTATATTTATAACCCCAATAGGGTTTCATCAAACAGCATCAAAGCAATTTCGACTTTACATCTAGCCACATTGAAGGCTACCTGTAAATAATAGCATAGCATTAGTTGGACTTGGCTGTGTCATAGATTAGTTTTACGAAGTTTGGATGTTCGGTTAATTTTGATGGGTTATAGAGTAGTTGGAATAACTTTGATTAGGTCATTAGACAGTTTCCTACTGATTGTTTATGGAACTATGGTATTGGGTAACCCATCTTATTTGCTCATGGTATTTTATATGATAAAACCTATTTAATGAGTTTGCTCATGGTATTTTATATGATAAAACTTATTTAATGGGTTGGGATACTCCATTGTATGATACCGCATAGAATAGGCTGATAACCATTGTTAGTTTGCTTCCCATTATGGGGTCTCATAAATATTGTGGTTGATGGTTTGTTGTTTATTTAATTTGTTTGCAACTACTATGTTTTAGGTTTTTGTAAGTTCTTCTCTCATGGATCTGCAGTGCTTTCTTTCATTTGAAAATTATGTAGTTAGTATTTTGTTGTTTATTTTATTTGTTTGCAACTATTATGTTTCAAGTCTCTGCATATTCTTCTTTTGATATAATTTTGGTTTTAGTGGGAGGTTTTATAGAAAGAAAACTTGTTTCAAGAAAATGACAAGCATGGAAAGACTTGAAATGAAGAGTAAGCTTGAAGCATGTGGCTTTGGCATGGAGAGTGAGCTTGAAGTAAGTGGATTTGGCTTAGAACATGCATGGAGAATCATGGATTTGTTGATCTAATATTGGTTTTAGTGGGAGCTTGTGTAGAATGAAAACGTGTTGCAATAAAATGGAAAGCATGGAAAGACTTGAAATGGAGAGGGATCTTGAAGCATGTGGATTTCACCTAGAACATGCATGGGAAAGCATGGATTTGTTTGCAAATGGTCACATCTACCACTTGGATGGGTCTACCGAGTGGTTGAACCATCTACCACTTGGATGGAGCTACCAGTGCTTGATTCAACTCACTATATTCGAAGCAAAGAGGGATACTAGTAAAGAAGCAAGTAGATGATTCATTTCTCAGGCATAAGTGGTAAGATAAGAACATTGTTTCAAAAGTACTTGGTCTATCTAATTGTATTTGGAGGATGGGGGATGTTGGCAATGAAAGAGGTTGGTGCTTCATAGCATCACAAGCTCTTGCATACAATTGTAAGTGTTTTTATGTATTTGGATTTTATCACATATGTAAATCCACGCATAATCGAGTTAAACAAACTTTGAGGGGGGTAGGTGTTTAAAGGGGTGAATATTGGGTTAATATTGATTTGGTCATAGAGTAGTTAGGTCAACATTGATATAATCAATGATAGGTTTATCGTTTTGTTTATGGACCCTTGGTATTGAGTAACACATAGTATTTGGATATGGTATTACATATGATTAAACCTACTTAATCATATTACTTGTAGACATATGCATTTGATAGTTGTGAGCATTTTTCATCTGAGATGAACCTCTTTGAGGTCCTATAATTTCAAAATAAAAAGAGAGAAAGAGGGAAAAACTTCCCAAATATTGCACAATTATTTTATTGCAAATATGGCTCTAAGATTCATCTTGAGTCTTAGCCCCTGGGGTGCCTCGGCATCATTCCAAAAATAACCTGGAATACAGAGAGACGCTTCTCAATCGTACATATCCTTGCTTGTTTCTTGTATAGCTTCATTAAAATATTTGCATATGATGTTTTATTATTGTTACAAAAGGAGATATCCCATTGATCTTCCTCTTGGAAGTTGCTACAATGAAAATTTTAAATTCAGAAGATATAGAAAAGGCTTCATGTGATAATGAAGAGGAAGGGGAGATCACAAATGATGAATCTAAATAAGATTTTGAAAGGGAAAATTACTATATAAATGAGAATGATGAATATAACATGGAAGATTCTAATGAAGAGATATCACTCCAGAGTGATTCCACACAAGTTTAAGAAAATCTAAGGATACAATACTTCTTTCTTCCTTGCAATATATTAGTCAAAATTCTTTTCAGGACATTTCTTCTTTTAAGGATGTTCATGAGTTGCAAAAACATGTTGATGTTTCAAGAAATCTAGCATGTGTTGATGAATGCTTATATTTTCAAGAAGATCAAGAGAGGATTTTGGAATTTTCATATTCTGATTTTCTTTTTGAACATTGTTGTAATGAAGAACTCATTTTAGTTATAGAATATAAAAAAGATTGTTCCTACAACAATGAAGAAAATAAAGATTTTTCTGAAATTGAGTTTGAAAATGATGTCAGCTATGGATATCTTCATGAAGATTTTCAAGAAGAGACAATGTTTTCTTTCGCACCTATTGATAATAATCAAGAGTGTGTTGTAGAAAATTCTATAAATCTATTGCAAGGTAACATCATTGATGATGTATTGCCCCATGTATTTTTATGAACCATCTGCTACTCAATGGTTGGTTCCTGAGGAATCTGCTCATATTGGATTCTACAACACATATCATGTTTTTTTATGGATACAAAGTTGAAGAAGATGTGCAGAGTTTTGCAACATCATTCACAAAAATTTCAAGCAGAAATATGTCCATATTTGACCATCATGACACAAAATCAGAACTTTTTATTGAAAAACACAACTCTAAAGTGGATTTCTCTAAAAATGTTATTAGTGAACCTATCTATGTGAGTTATGAGGGTTCTGATGAAGGGTTTTAGATTGATGAATTATTTTCATTTGTTCTTGAAGGTAAAGAGCTTGATCATTGTAAACATGAACCCATTGAAGCCTTAGCATGCTAGAGAGATTTTGTGCTTCCTTCTTTTTCTTCATCTATATTAGAAGCAAATAAATGGTTCATTCAAATCCATTACAAAGAAGGAACCTCAATCTTTTTTGAAAAACCTGTCAACCTTCATATTCTTCATGATCGAGTTGCATTTTGGTTGGAGTATACACTAGGCCATGTCTTAAACCACTTGAGTTATACGAGGCTATTATTTTCATATTATAAGTATTAACTTCATAATCATATGATGTTACATATTCCCCTTTTGTTGATCCTAATTTTGCAAAAGTGCATATAAGGAGCTCAAGCCATGAGTAATGAACTTTTGTGGTATCATTGCAAATGCCATTTTACTTGATCGAAATGGTTGAACTAATTAGAGTAGGATGTTTATGTATATAAATAAGCTAGTAGTCGAGCATTTGTCTTATGTTTGTAGAGTTTGTTTTAATTTACCTTTTGTTACTTGAGCAAGTAGGTAGGCTGCTAACACTATAAGCCCATTGAGCATTTTTGTGTCACATATGAGATCAATTTCTAGGTTTGAAGGAGATGGATCTTTCCGAGTAGCGTCCAAAACCCAACAAAATAAGGAACTTGGTCTACAGTTCTTAGTAGACCATAGGGGTATGTTGTCCTCACTAGAGCCCAGTGTTAGTAATATTATTGTTATGGACATTAAATGAAGGTTGGTTGAAGTTATAAGTCTAATATTGGAAGAAATAGAGGAAAAATGTAAGCTTCTAAAGCCCCTCAAATAGTCAGGATTCAAATTATCCTAAGGCAGAATGAAGAAAAGGCAAGAAAATGCATGCCCTTGTACGCATAAGGAAAAGATTAAGCCCTCGGGTGCTTATCAGAGGGAAAATAAGGCTTATCACACCCCGAAAGAGATTAAGTGCCAATAGCCCAGGGGCTTACCATGAAACCATGGCCTAAAAGTTCCATCATTTTGAGATTTTTTTGGACTCCAAATGATCGAAGATCTCATCTACACCTACCATTCAAATCAATGGTTCAGATTGTTCTCTTTTCAAAGTTCTCTTTTTGGAGTCCTTTTTAAACCTAATCCTCGAGAACTATGAAGAGGCACCTCTGATGGATAGTCAAGATCTTCTTTCGGACCTCTTTCAAATGAGCTCAATCAATGGTCAAGATGTGATCTCCGATCTTGAATTTCCTCAGCTAGGTGTCATGTTATCCTGCTAGTATAACATTATCAGAGTCAATCAAAGACTGCCACGTGGACACATAGGGACCCCAGAAGCCCATCAAATCTCACAAGAAATGGGTGACACATGTACCACTCCACTGCAAAGTCAGTGCCATCATGGGACAATAGAAAATCATCATGTGTTCAGGATGACGTGAGTCTGATATCTTTTCCTGAGCCAAATTTTGATTTCGACCACAACTAGATCGACGACTCCAAGTTTGTCTCCAGTTCCTCTGATCAACAATTGAGATGTAGCCTCAGAGTTCCCTTTTCGGAGTCTTGTTGAAGCCCAAACCCTGATCGATTCGATGGCTAGGACTCCGATCAGTGGTCCATATTTGATCGAGTTGAACCGACGACTATTGAGCTTTACACCTTTGCAAACCTTGATTGCTCCAAAAGATTACTAATGGAATTTAAATCCAGTTCGATGAAGTAGACTTGTGTTTACAAGATCAACGGTCGATATTGATTGCTAAGATCATTCTAATGGATGTTGAGTCATGCAATCTCTGCAGTTATGATTTTGAGCTTCCAGCCAAACAGGTAAATGATTGCAGGGACTCTTTAGGGAGAAAGCTCAATGGATATTTTAGTTGGTGAATCTATAGTTGTTCCATGATCTCATCTTAGTAGAAATTAATCGAGGTGAAATTACTTGGTGTAAAATTTACCAGAGGGTAAACAACTGAAGATTCAAGAAACTTGAAATGGTTTCAAGAAACTAGAAGTGGTTTCAAGAAGCAGTTTCAAACATGAGCTAGAGGAATAAAGGACAATGAAGGTACCCATTGTTAATGTCGACACTTTGGGTAATTGAATAGTTTCTTAAAATCAGAGTTGTTTGACCAAAAACCTTGAGCACAGTCTGTTGGTAAATGTAACAAGAAACCAGATATTCATCCCCTACGTTTAAATTTCAGTCTATAATCCTCTCTTCTATTGTATATGTGTTCTTGTAAAGCGTCTCCTCCCAATTTTTGTTTTCTTGTATTTGATTTGATTTATAAAAGCTCAAACAAAGAATTTTCACCATATTCATGTTACTGTATATTGTTTGGTTATGACATAGAAGTGTTTTCCTCTTAATGCATGACCATTTCTTTTCATTTCGTTGTGCACTTAAATGATATGCATAACATACCTCCATATATTTCTGTGTATAAAGATGTTAATTGTTTGAAACATGTTTTATAGATCTATATACATATGTTAGAGCTGTTAAATTCTTAATTGCTCATCATGCTATTCCTTTACCATAAGATACATGATTCATTCTTAACAGTATCATGTATGCTTATTTTGTTTTTCTTCTAATTCATCACTTTATTCTTTTTTTAAGTCGTGATTTTCTAAACATATGCTTCTGATAGGTAAGAGCATTTGTCATCTGAGTTGAGTTTGAGGTCCTATAATTTCAAAAGAGAGAAGCGGGGAAAAACTTTTCAAATATTGCACAATTATTTTATTGCAAATCGATATTTAAGATTCATCCCGAGTCTCAGCCTGGGGATACGCCAAGACTTGACGATAAACATGGCTCAGACACTTGGTTGTTAATATTTTTGTAAGATATGAGAATTTGGTAAACATGCCTGAGACACTGTTAATCTTTTACTTGACTACTCCACAAATGGACAATCTGGCCTCTACCAGAAGACATACCAGAAGACACCCTGATTCTAATCAGGTTCTGATATATTCAGATCCAGAAAAACTTGTCACCTGGAGAAATGTCAGAGAACGTGAGATTTCTCCTTATTCAGGTAACATATCCATGGATAACAACCTGGAACATCTCCAGGGATAAAAAAATCTCGACCTCTCCTTTAGTCCCACTGGATTTCATAATCTTTCCACGGTTCAATTAAGTTTTGTAAAGATCACCAGATCCATTTTATTTAGGTTGTCGAGGGCGCAAGAGTGAGACGAACATCGAGAATAATTGGCATCAGTACAAACACTTCCGCAAAGGTAAATAAACAATCCTTATTCACTCCTACAACTTGCTAACACGGGGACTAAGAATTGACCATTTTCCTTTTAAATGCACTGCAACCATGGCTCTGGGAGTGATGGAGTGCATCAATCCAAAAGACCATGAAAAACCCATACACAAGGTTCATTTCAGATTATTAATTTATATAAAACAGTGCCTCTAAAATTGTGGAAAGCTTCATTTCTCTTACTGTTATTGCCTTATACACCCATGATGAAGAGATCTATAATTCTGGCAGGTGATACGAGATATTTCAGATGGAGGAGTTGATGTCTCTAATATCAATTGGTCAAGGGTTGATGTCTCTTAGATCAATTGTCGAGGACTTAAGGTGTACTAGAGAGCCCAATCGATCGTCATTGGCCACTTCCTTGGACAATATTGTATCGTACATTGCAAGTGAACAATGTCAATTAACCAATATTGTTGATTATAGGTCTAGGATGTTTGAGTATTATGGGATTGGTATGGATAAAAACCAAGTGAGAGACTTTGATGCAGGAGCATCCTGCCTCCAAAATCAACTTGGTTTGACTAGAACTCAGGTGGTCTTATATTTAATTATTTAATTCTTAAAATTCCTATGTTTGAAGGAATTCTAGAAAGTTTGATTATAATGAGATCTGTTAAATAGATCTCGAGAGTTGTGAGACTTATAGAAACCATAGGAATTATTGTTGAGGGTTAAGTGGATCTAGGGGATCCTAGATATATGTGTGAGTATTTAGGATATGAAATAGATTGTAGTTTCAAAATCCTTTGTAATTAATTTGTAAGCTTTCGATCATGTGAGGGGTGTGGTCGATTGAATGTATAAATAGGCTAGGAGGTGTGGCCAATTTAACATATTAATCAAGAAAAACTTTTTTGGCCAATTGAGTGAGGAATCAGACCAGAGAGGGGGATGTTGGAAAGGCCATTAAGAGTCCTTATGTAATTTGTATATATAGTCATGTATGACAAATTAATGAAAACACTATGAGTGTTGTATGGAGTTGTTGATCACAGACCTCTGTAAATTGTGTGTGCGTTAATTATCTGGAAGATTGAATGTGCGTATGTTAATATATGAGTTCAATGTAACCTTCTTGAATCATATGTGCAAGCACCCAATGGATTTTGCACACAAGGAATCGAGATACATTGTTGATCATGACATGATCAACAATGATCCACTGATCGTGGTGAGATCATGAAGAACATAGTTAGAGTTCAACTTTGTGCATAGGTCAGTCAATGAATAGAGGAAGAAATCCCTTTGCAGGTGATCGAGAAACCACAACCATCAGATTCCATCAGGATTCATTGTAACCATTAGATTATAAGAAATTGTAATCATTGGATCATGAGTCCATGCAGAGGAAATCCATTGGATCGGGCTTAAAATTAGAGAAGAAATCCTAACCATTCGCCTAATGGTTGATTAAGTGATGACCCTAGATTGAAACTGGAAGAGAGGTGTATGATGAGAAGGATATAGTCGTCCATCGGATTGATCCATCGAGGGAGATCCATCGTTAATAGGGATTAGATACTGGATATATATCTACCTAGATCTATGACTATGGTTGAATTTAGAGGCAGACAAATCAATGGCCATGAAGTCTCCACGTGGAGAGTATTGATAGTTTTCAAAGTAAGGATTTCAGAGTGTGGAACTGTGGAGAACTCTGACGAAGGTTGGGCTATTGAAAATCCATATGAGTTTGGAATTATCCCAGATCAGTGTGCTAGAGAATGACGTGTGGCGAGGTATTATTTGTTGTTGGAGTAGGACCATCGATGTATTATAGCCAGAGGAGGTCCGACAAAGCGATGGTGATCGACGGTGGTGATCTATTCGGAGTCGAATAGATCAACGACTCAGATTGATAAAAGTGGTGAGTCATCCGAGTGACATGTGGTAGATGACAAGGACCCAAACATGGCATCAATGAACGAGAAAAGGACATGTGGAAGTGATGTGGACAAGTATAGAGGACACACGTGGCATCTACGTGTAAGGATGAAATGAGGTTTAGTGCAGTAAAAGAGAGGAAAATGACAATGATTGATGATCGTAGATCTTACGACAAATCAATTGTCGAGAGTCTTTAAGCCCTCGGTGTTCAAAGTGAAGGCGATAGACTATCAGGGTGTAGTTTTCAAAGAACTATATCTTGAAGGAGTCTGACAGTAGGACTTCGAACAAACGAGGAGTGGAGATAGTCCGAAGTTGAATCCTGAGTGTCCATCGGGGAAGGAGACCAATGATCAAGGTTGTTCATGATTTGATCACAAAGAAACTCAAACCCAGATTAGATCTGGATCATCCTTTCGGTGACGATCAATGGTGTAGGTTGAAATCTCGGAAGCATTTTGACAGGCTTATGAAAATAATCATCCCAAAATCATAAGTGCTTAATCGAAACATCTGGTTGTATTGTGACACAAGAAAGAGTAAGAGAGCTAATGAATGGAGTTGTAGCACATGGTCATAGCTGAGGTCATGTGGAGTACGTGCCACCGATGAAGTATCTTGATAGATAAGCCATGGTTATGTCGTAAGGTCTTATGGATACTAGCATTGGTTTGGAAGATCTATTGACTGGTGTGAATTCAAAGTATTTCGAGAGGAGATTTTGGATCCTTGGACACCCAATTGAGGGTTTAATGTGAAACAAATGAATTTTATGGGATGCATATTTGTTGGTATTGACTGGGAGGTCATCATTTTTGGTATCATAGAAGGAAATTTAATTTTCTCGTGTATCTAATTTAAGGTAGAATGTTTTAAATGAACAAAATTCATTTTTGGTATCAGAGCATCATTTTCTCTGTAATTTGAAGTGACAAACTGCAACAATGGATTCAAGATAGAAAAGGATCTAATTTGATTCAAAGGGAACATGCCTAAAGGAATACATGAGAAGATTGCAGTAGTATTGAACAAGGAGTTGTCCATTAAAGTGCATTAATTGTAGAGGAAAAGATCATGAATAGATCTTCTAGGTAATGGTTAGTAATGTTTTAATTAACTCTGGTTATATGAATTGTATTTGTAGGAAGCAGTAGAAGGATATGGTAGTATCCAGTAGCCAATAGAGTTGTGACAAAGGAAGACGAGAGAAAGATGATTTCTTAGGTGAAGAGGCTTGTGGCAGAACCTTACAGTAATAGATGTTGTAAACATTTCCAACTGGATATTGGAAATGAGGAGAACAAGAGGAGTTCTCTAGAGAGTGTGAGAAAAAGTGTAGAAGCCAAAGAAGAGAAAAGGAGTGTTCAGAAGGTTCCTGTTGAGCTCCCATTTTGTCACTCACCATACACCTCTTTTGGCCATTTATCCCCTACCTAGGCATCGAAATCCAAATTATTGCCTCCTATTATTACCTTTTTGCTTGCCTAAAGATCCTAATTGTAAAATGAGGTAAAAGTTGTTTATTTTGGTATTTTCTGCAGTTCTTGATAAATTAATTAGGACCGTTTAGCTATAGTTTACCAATGATAAAAAGACACTTACCTTTTCAATGCAACAATTGTTCCCACACTATTCTTAGCCTTTCAGTACCTGCGCAGGCATTCTGGTACCTGAGATTATGGCTTCTCCTAGTTGCACACGCCTAGGATGAAGTTAGTGACATGAGTATTTCTCTAATGGTTAATGTGATGGGTGTTGACCATTTCCCTGGCACCCAACATTCTTCTATTACACGAAATCAATCCATGAGAAAATCTTCTAGCGCAACACCAGATTAGGGTCTGAACTCAGCACATGAACAATATATAATATGGTTAGAACGATTTCCTAATATAGAGGAAATCATGGTTAGTAAGATCTTCTAGTTTTGTTAAGTCATTTTTGGCCTTGAGTTCACAAGAACAAGAGAAAGAAATGTAATCCGATATACTCAAAACTTGATATATATAGATGGATTCACTATGTGTAAAAGATTGATCTGTACATACCCTTTGTTGAATATAATAAAAGACTATGTTACCCATCTCTTGTTCTTTTATATTGTGATGGATATACTATGAGTAAAGTATGGATTTATGTTTGATATTAATTAGAGTTTTGATTTATTCCCGTTCATAAGCTTGGTGATTTACTAAATCGCTTTCGCTCACTACTTGGGAAGGCATGGGCCCACCTCCCCTAGTAAGTTGTATACAACTTGTTCTTTACTTTGTTGTAGTTGTGTTTTTGAATGGATTGGTGTGGAGAGATCTTTAGATCATAGGTTTTACTTGAGTTTTGTGTGTTCTTTACCCATTGGGAAATTCTCATAAGTTATAAATCAAAGTTCCCTTATTACGATGGAAAAGCCTTCATATGGATAGATAGATTGTGAATGAATGATTGCATGCTTGAATTTCACCAAAGTATATCCCTTTTTCTATAGACACTTGAGGGTTGCATGCATTCCAATATTTTTTTGGCAGTTTACTTAATCATGAAAATCTAATCTAAATGCTTCACACATTTGATGAATAAGTTAAGAACTCACCTGATTCACTGGATAAACTGGACTCAGATCTTGAACTTATCTACTGTGTGTGCTACAATATGACGTTATAATGAAAAAGATAGAAGATTGAATCTGGATTAATGAACACTGGTTTATTGAGTAAATTCTAAAGATCTAGAATAAGATGTATGATCACACTGAAACTTTCATAACTTACATTTGTCAAGAGAAAATACTTCATTACTTATCCTAAGATAAGAAGAATTAATATTAAGTATAGATAGAAGCTTTGTGATGACCTGGTCACATCTTAATCATCTTT
Organism: Picea glauca; assembly: GCA_000966675.3. Taxonomy (NCBI): domain Eukaryota; kingdom Viridiplantae; phylum Streptophyta; class Pinopsida; order Pinales; family Pinaceae; genus Picea; species Picea glauca. The sequence goes on along the minus strand of JZKD02S1991644.1, from coordinate 488,062 downwards.
AAATACTCTTTTACTGTTGAAATAATGGATTGTATCTGCAGAGGAATTAGTTACTATATTTAGACTATGTGGTATTAAGGGCATAAGTTATTAATGGGATTCTGTCTTTGGGGATTTGAGTTATTTTCTTGTTGAGTGTGGTGTGACCTCTAGAGGTTGTTGGCCCTCAACCAAGTTTTTAGGAAACATTGGTCTTGTTTGACCATTTTTGGGACTTCAACTGGCTGGTCGAAGACATAGCTCCCAGGCGAAAAGGAGATCGCAGGATCTTGCCCATTTTGCAGGCTTTTTGGGATTTTAGGATTTATGTAATGGGTATGGGATGTCGGCCCATGGGTTTACCCATGTTTAGGCCTTTTTGTAATGTATAAATAAGTAGCTAAGTGATGTAAGTAGAGGTAAATTTTGAGGTCATGGGCTTAGTGCATGACTAAAGTGTGTTAAGACTTGCAGAGCTAAGAGCAAGCGATTGTAAGAGACTTTGTGCATCGAATGTGTAAGGCTTTGAGCCTTGACCTAATTCGGGGAAGGAGGATCTGGTGAGGTGTGAGTGGATCTCCCGCCCTTTGTAGAGTTGGCTCAATGGATTTGTGCACAGGAGCAGAAGAAAGAAAGAAGCTTGAAGATTAATAAATAAGAAGAAGAGTTGGTGGATGTAGCCCCACACTGGGGTGAACCACATATATCCCGTGTTGATGTGTTTTGTGCGATGTTGTTGATGTTGTTTATTTGTAATATTTGTGCATGTTAGATAGATGTATGTATTTTCAGTGCTCTATTGATGATAAATGAATGCTAGATTTGATCCAATACTATGTGCTAAGCAATGAAAAGTACTTGATATTGGTTTCTATTGCGTTGTTCTGTATCTAGGGTTTAATCTACGATGTGAATGGGTTTATGAACTAATGCATGGTATTGGATAAGTGCTCTGTAAGTGTTGTAATCACATATCTGTGTCCCAGCTAGGTTGTAGACACATGAGTCCTACATCCCCCCTACCTCTACCTAGGGTGAGACTTCATCTGCTTCGCAGGTGCTACCGAAAGGGTCGATAGTTAGGGTTTTGTTGGTGCGTTGTTGAAGTGTTGAACCCTGGTTCTACCCCTGTGCCAACAAATGGTTCTGTTGGCGGGACCTGAAACTGTGATTGTTGGGAACTGAAGAAAAGAGAAAAGATTTGTGAGTAGATATGTTGTTGTAGTGCACATTAATCTACTTAAATTGCTAAACTTTATGCTAAGAAAGGAACTAGATCTGAAGAAAAGAGGTAAGATCTTAAAGCTTTGTTCTCTGATAAAGGTATTATAAGTGGAAATTTTTTCTTTGAAAGTTTGAATCTAGGTGTGTTTGATAGATTTTGTCCTAGTTTGGAAACTAGGGCATAGATAGAAGAAAGAGTTGATCTGAATAGATTTGATAGAGATAGTGAAAGATATGTTATTCCTATGCATAGAAATAATTTTTGGAATAACAAGTAGATGCAGGAACCTAGAAAGTATTTTTACAGATTGCAAGTCCATCACTGTGATCCTAGTACGCAGTACAGGAAGGGTTGGGGATCATTTAAAAGAAAGAGAGGATTGACACTGCATTATAATTGCAGAAGACTGAGACATCTTGCTAAGGAATGCCCTGGTATAGGTCCTATTTTCCTTTGTTGTAAAGCTATTGGTCATGAGGTTGAGGATTTCCCTAGAAGGATTTCCAAGGTTGAAAAGATGAACATGAGACCAGAAAACTATGAAGGAGGTCAAAATACTAAGGATATGTTAGAAAACTAGAAAGAATCAGAGACTATGTTACTACAACTGAAGTAAACATTGAATGATCACAAAGACATCAGTGTACCAGAGATCTTCAAAGAGAAGCAGGGCATGGAAACAAGAATAGGAGACTTCGACATAGACTGTGTTTTGGACGAGGAAACAAATGTGAATATTATGCGAGAAAGAACTTGGGAAATTTTGGGAAAGACTATTATAGTACCTTCATTAAGAAAGATAGGATTGTTTAAAGGAAATATGATAACTCTATGTGGAAGAGTTACTAATGTACCTATGATTGTTCATGGAGAATCGACTGAAGAAGAATTTGAAGTCATTAAGTTTGTTGAGAACAATGCCGCTTTTTCACTTTTGCTAGGAAAGACCTAGATTGAGAAAGATCATATCTGAAGGAAAGCAGAGGAAGAAGCCACAAAAAAAGAAACAAGAATTAAGGGACTTCATGGCTAGAAAAATAGAGAAACTAATACAAGAACAAGAGGACAAGTCGAAGCAATAGAAGGCAAGAGAGTTAGATGTCGAAGTTGAAAGAACACAAGAAGGCTTAAATAACCTGTCCATGCAGGAGAGAAGAGAACCCACCCCGGAAATAGTAAGAGAAGAGGTATCACATTTGAACCCTTTGAAAGACCCTCAACAATGCGAAGTTACTACGCTAAGAGAAGATAATGTAACGACCCTTAATTATTAAGTATAATTAATTTAATAATATAATCCTAAAAGATTAGATAAACTGTATTTATGTCTTAAAATAACATTTCTAATTGATTATTATTAAATAGTTGTTCATGAGAGTTAATGATTGATTTAATTATTAATTAATTCATTAATTAATAAAGTATTAAATTAATGGTGAATAATAAAATATACTACTAATTTAAGTTACGTTCCCGAAAATGGAAACATATTAATGAATGGGATAAGGCATTTAATAATGGGATAAGGTATTTAATAATGGGATAAGGTATTAGGTGGAGGGAGTTAATGAAGGGAAGGCGGTGAAGGAGGAATAAGGGGGGGGAAAGTTGTTGAGAGGAGGATCCATTTTTCATTGGGGAGGAGGGGAGAAGGATTTTGGGGAGAGCTTTGAGTATTGGACAGAGGGAGGAATTTTGTGAATGGTATTGACAAAGTGGAATTTACAGTGCACCAGGGGGGTTGCTGGAGGTTTTGGGCTCGGAGGGATAGGATATCCGTTGATATCCTAGGGCTAGAAGCTAACTAGTCGGCAGGGAGGTCAGTTTTGGGTGGTGTTCTAAAGGAGCGGGAAGGAAGCAAACGGCAACATCAGGTTCAGGTTAGAAGTATGAATTGTTTTAAATTAAATTGTTATTAAATTTTATTAATATGAAAAAATAGATTTCGAATGTGCTAGATGAAGTAATTTTTAAATTTTACTGTTGTGTTCTAATTCAATGGTTGTTTAAATTAATTTAGAGGCATTACAGATAATAATAAGAATGGAAAGAGGAACCCAAAGACTCAAATCATAGGAAATAAGGAAAGAAAGCTCAGTAAGAAGAAATAAAAGCTAGAAAAATTGCAGGAAGTCCGAGAGAGGACTTCGCAGAAGGAAGGCTTGCAGAACTTGAACCTCGCCGGAATAACAGAACCGTGCATAATGGAACTTCTCCCCAATGAATCTTTATGACCGATGGAGGCGTCCCGACCATTAGAACGACGCTCTGAAATGGATAGAAACATATTTATTGACAGAAAGATCACCATTGGACCGTTGATACTGTGCCATAATGGATGGATTCATATTGATTGAGGCATTCATGCCCATTGGAGGAATACATTACGACGTTGCTTATTTAACCCGTCTGAGGTTGCGCCGAGACCACTTTTTGAAAACTGAGATATCCGAGTCAATAGAGAAGTGGTTGCATATTGCGTTGTGTTGGCTAGACCTCACCATCTATCTGATTTCCTTGTCTATCTGTTCTCCTACCTGAGTTATTTTATCACGAGTGTGCATGTCGAGCAAACGTAGCACAATAGAGAAGTTTGTGGAGGAGATATTGATAGAACTTATGGTTGAGAAAATCATGTCTACAGGAATATAGGCATCATTGACTGGAGGATTGAAAGCATCCCCCTTGAATACACGTCGGTCTAGCCGAACCACGACCAAGAAGAGAAGAAAGCACCATGACGATCTGGCGAACGCAAAGAACATCTCGTCGGTCTTACCTGACTACATCCCGTCTTTGGTTGGCGCGGTTAGTCATGACAATGTCGCACATGATTTTGAGTACACACTCATCACTGAGCACCTCCCGAAGGGGATACACACAGTCGGACTGCAATTGGGACTGATCCCAGCTTTCAAGATAAGTGATTTTAACCTTGGATACCAAAAGAACTATGTGATGCTCGCACCGCATAGGTACCTGAAGAAGACGACTGGGAAGAATGCCAAGATAGTTCCCTAGTCGTGGATTAAGGAGATTGTGAGATCGGCGATCCTAAACATAATGAAGATTCCCCACTTCGACAGACATCAAGAGGTTAACACGTGCGTTAAAATCCTCTTGTTTTTCTACCATGGAGGTTGCCTCTAGTCAGATAGGTTCATGATTGTGGATCTGACACTGATCCACCTGATCACCAGATTGAGCATGCAGGGACCAAACCCTCAGAAATTCTACCTAGGGAAGGTTGCAGATCGCTCCTTGGAACAACAAACAAAGGAGGTGTATGGCGATGTGGAGAAGGGGAAGTGAGGCTACAAGGTAGCCTTCATCCAGGATGGTGCATTGTGCCTTGCTTTTCAGCTGATAGATGAAAAGCTCATCAGAAAGAACCGACTGACACAAGTCACAGGGTTTGTAGTCGACCTTGCAGGAAAGTGTGTTGAAGGGATGCAGATGAACTAGGAGAGCTACCTCGTCATTGAGTTGGACAAGGACTATCGTGAAGTGCAGGACCAAGGCTATGAGTTTCACTTTAGTTGGTTGTTGATTTTAATCACATTTTTCGCTTGGGAGATGTTGGAGGAAGCGACATTCCCAGAAGTCGAGTTGTCAGAACCATTGGACGCGAGGTACACCGCCTTGTGGTATACAAACAATATGGTGAAGCAGTGGCATTTGAATGCTGTCTTCCATACTTATTACCTACAGCTGAAGTGCACCATTGAATTCTTCCCCCAAATGACATCGAATACACTCCATCAGTACATGCGAGTAGCGAAGTTCTGCGTAGACTGACACTTCATCTACATCATCTCACCTGGGGATGAAAGTAAGGAGGAGCTACAGTCTTACTATAATTTGAATGAGGAAGACATGGAAGAGATCACTAAGGAATGGCTAGCAGAATTCCTTGTACCAGTGGAGGATGCAGAACTCTCCGACCCTAATATCATCGGAATCCCATTAGTCACCTAGGTCGAACATGATGGATAGAGTAGTGCAAATAAAAAGAAGAAAAAGGATGAATTCCAAGACATAGAAAGTGATGAGAAGGACAACGCATCGAAAAAAAATACACCTGACTCACCTGAAGGACAATGAGGTGATGAAATAAACCAAGAGGAGGGAGGGGAAAAAGAAAAGCAGGAAAAGGGTGAAGTGACACCACCAAAGGATCCCCTTACAGAGGCCGATACATCAAAGAAAAGGAAGGTCTCTCCACAGAAACCCTCAGCATGGAAGAAGTCCTGAGCCAATAAGCCTCAGTCACAGAATGTGCTTATAGTGGACGACATCGAGCTCATCATCACAGTTGTAGAAGACGTTTCAGAAGATATCTTGCAGAAACATGGGGCAAAGAAGGATTTTATGTATGATATGATATAGAAAGAGCTCAAAGGCATCCAACAAGCTATCCATTTGAGCCGCGTAGTGCCTACTATGAAATACTCAACATAAATGTAGAATTGGGGGATGAGCCCACCCAGTTGTGAAGGTTAGTAGATGTGATGGAGGTTCGACTTCGATGATCCCAAGAGGAAAAGGAGCAAGCCACAGAGGCATTAAAGTAAGAAAAGGAGGAGTTTCTAGAGAAACTTCGAGTTGCGTAGAAGGAGAAAAGTGAAATTCAGGAGGATTTTGAGTAGAACAATGCAAAGATACAGGAATAAAAAGACGAACTGTTCGTAGAATAGATTGTGGTCAAAGTGGTAGTAATTAGAGAACTTCGCTCTATGTCGGCCTTGATAGAGGAGGAATCAGAGTAAATAGAGATGAAAGTGGGGAAGCTCGCTACATCCATTCAACAGCTTCAAGCAAGAGTATCAGAATTAGAACTTCAAGCGGTGTCGATCACTCCACAAGAAGTGTGGGATCAAAGGGAAGAAGCTACCAGGAGTGCAATATAATGGATCAGGGTGTTGGCCTTGGAATGTAAACAATTGAGTTATCACAGTGTGCAGACCTATGAGCACCTTGAATAATATCCGGAGCTGAGGACAATGGAAGCACAACTCTAGGAGGCGAAGCAACAGGTGTCTACAGTGCAAGCACAGTTGAAACTGCTGACTAGAGTTGAGAAGATGAAGAGGTCGCAAGAGAAGCACGTAGTATAGTAGTAGGTGAATTCCATATAGAGAAGCGTTATGGAAGTGACATAGAGAATCCAGTCGGTGCAGGATGAAGTCTGCATGCTTTTCAAAGAGATCGAGGGACAAGGCTCATAACTGGAACAGATGGTAGTGACAGTAGAACAATGCCTAAAAGGGCCTGTCACTGAGAAAGTACTTCAGGGGTTCTCCGAGTAGGAGGCTCTAGCAAGGCATCAAGTTGAGGCATCTCGAGCTAAGCTCGAGGCCTTCGAAGAAGAGCTTCCTAGATCAGAGTGAGTCGGGGGGAGTCACAGGTGAGTGTTGGGGGCCTGTTGGCCCTTGACCAAAATTTGAGGAAACATTGGTCATGTCTTACCATTTTTGGGACTTCGACAGGTTGGTCGAAGACGGAGCACCCAGGCGAAGCGGAGATCATAGGATCTCACCCATTTTGCGGGATTTTTAGGCTTTTAGGGTTTATGTAATGGGTATGGGATGTCGGCCCATGGGTTTACCCATGTTTAGGCCTTTTTGTTATGTATAAATAAGTAGCTAGACGATGTAAGTAGATATAAATTTTGAGGTCATGGGATTAGTTCATGACTAAAGTGTGTTAAGACTTGTAGAGCTAAGTGCAAGCGGTTGTAAGAGACTTTGTGCACCGACTGTGTAAGGATTTGTGCCCTGACCTAATTCAGGGAAGGAGGATCCGGTGAGGTGTGCACAGATCTCCTGTCCTTTGTGGAGTTGGCTCAGTGGCTTTGTGCACAGGATCATAGGAATGTAAGAAGATTGAAGACTAATAAAGAAGAAGAAGAGTTGGTGGATGTAGCCCCACAATGGGGTGAACCACGTATATCATGTGTTGATGTGATTTGTACGATGTTGTTTATTTTTTGATGTTGTTTATATCTAATATATATGCATGTTAGATAGATGTATGGATTCTTAGTTCTCTATTGATGATAAATGAATGTTAGATTTGATCCAATACTATGTGCTAAGCGATGAAAAGTACTTGATATTGGTTTCTATTGCATTGTTCTATATCTAGGGTTTAATATGCAATGTGAATGGGCTTATGAACTAATGCATGTTATTGGTTAAGTTCTCTGTAAGTGTTGTAATCACAGATCTATGTCCCAGCTAGGTTGTAGACACCTGAGTCCTACAACCCCCCCTGCCTCTACCTCGAATGAGACTTCATCTGCTTCGCAGGTGTTGCCGAAATGGCTGGTAGTTAGGGTTTTGTTGTTGCGATGTTGAAGCGTTGAACCCTGGGTCTGCCCCTGTGCCAACAGAGGCATTGTAGTAACAGAGAGATGACATTTCAGGGAATAAGATCTTAGTTTAATAGAATTGCATGTTGTGTGCTTACATTTGAGTTTAACTTTAATAGAGTGCAATCTGTCTGTTCATATTTCCTGTTGATAGTTGTAAGTTTTTACAGAGCATTGCTATTTTTCTTCTTCACCACTAATTGAAGTATCAAGCTTTGTGGAAATACTCTTTCATAGTCATTCCCCTACATACCGAATTTCTGTGTGTGGGTAATAATGCAGTAGCACCTTGTAGTCTATCCTGATTGTTTTGAAGTAAGTTTCTTAGGTTAAGAATAGGATTAGTCATTAAGAATTACTCTCAAGTTGATTAGTCTCAGGGTAGGTCAGTAACATGATTACATGGAGACTTGAATGGATCCATATGGTTGACTGATATAAGAATCTGCTTGGGTGATTTTTATTTTGTTTCATTTCATTTCTCATTGATAAATAGATTATTTCTTTGTATGCATAGAATAGAATTTGAGTAGTTGGTTTCTTAGTTGGTTATTGAGTATCAGTGTGGAGTAATGGTTTCTTTGTTTGATTTCATGCATGATTAATAGGTTACCTAGTTTTGTTTCTCCTGGAAAGACAAGTTAGGATATACTTATGTCATTTTCCTTCACATATTGTGTTTGTAGTTCATCAGTTTATGAACCTAGTTGACATTTATGTGGGACTTTATTACAACAATTAAATATCCCAACAGTTCCATTGGACAGAACCAATGAATATCAAAAGGCCATAGCTCAGAAGAAGCTTGGTGAGGTATTGGGTGACAAGTAGAGGAGACTTTCTACAGAGAGGAGTTTGATGCAACTCACAATGGACTAGGAAGACTTTACAAAAGATGGAAATGACTATTGATGTTCATTATAAAGGATTAGGAGGAATCCATAGTAGAGGAGAGGAGGATGCCAAGGAAAATGGCATGAAGAAGATGAGTCAATATGATCTTGACAGAGAAATTTTTGAGTTAAAAGAACAACTCAGTTGCATTGGGAAACTGCTACAGATGAAGATTGAGGAAAACTAGAGGCAAGGATGGAATCTAAGGAATAAATTTAGGTGGTTTGTGATGCAATTATTTGCAAGAAAGCTGAGGAGAATCTTGAGGATATTGAAGAACATGTTGAGTAATTTGATGAAGAAGGAGAAAATCATAGGAGAATAGTTTAGGTAGAGGTCACTTGCAGAGGAAGAGTTCACTTATGTGAACCAGATCAAGGAGGTATCGTTGGAGAGGATGAGGAAGAAGAGAGACATATTGAGAGTCTCATGAACTACTTGGAAATTTTAGATCAACATGAGGATGTGCTGACAGAGGAAGAAAATGAGGCTAGTAAGCCTTATGCTTTTGAATCTGACAATTTGTGTATGATTGTAGGTTGTGAAATGGAAGAAACTGGACAATCACATAGAACTGTCATAAAGACTGTTGAAGATAGAGGTATTATTTTTGGAAGCATAAAAGCAGGACATAATCATAATTTTGTTATAAAGGAGTATGAGGTATTGATATCTAATGAAGGTAGTATAGGCGGATACTACACACAACTTGCAAATCAAATAGTTTAAAAGGTAGATGTTGATGAGAGTTTCATGAGGTTTTTAGACTAGCACAAGAGGATGATGCCACAAGGGCCAGATGAGGAAATTGATGTTGCATTGGAGAAGATCAAGATGATGCTGGAAGCATCAATAGAGACTTTAGAGTCTCATCATTTTATAATTGATCATTGGTGTGTGTTTGTAGGTGATAAAGAAAGAGAAGGAAGACATATATTAAGATATGTCATAGAAGAAGAAGATACAACATTGTCTCATGAAGATGATCAATACCTAAGTCACTTTTTATCAAGTGATGCAAATATGGAAAGGTAGTTGTAAGAGATTGTTTTTGCAACAAACAAAGAAGAGGTTAAAGGAAAACACTCATATTTAGTGATCATAATTTTTTTTGAAGAACTAAAGATTCCCAAGGACTAGTTGATCAATCCAAGGATTGATAAAGAGGATTTCATTACAGTAGCAAGTACAAAGTGTTCAAAAATTCTTAGTTGCAACATTGAAGATGAGAGAAATAATCTTGAAGATATAATTTAGTTTTCTATAGAGGAGTTGAATATATCAAATTCTTTGAGATGGAGATATGAAGAAGAGGGAATGCAACAACCTGTCAACAAAAAAAACAACAGTGACAACAACAAGGAAACAAGGCAAGAAAGAATCAATATAAAGTATGGGACCCAGGAGGACTTTAGCTAATGGAACTCATGATTAGGAGACCATGAACACTTTTTGTTCCTGGGGAGTTTGATGTAAGAGAAACCTACCTACAAAATCAACTTGGTTTGACTAGACCTAACGGGGTCTTAAATTTAATTATTTAATTGTTAAAATTTCCATGTTTGAAGGAATTATAGAAATCTTGATTGTAATCAGATCTATTAAACAAATATTGAGAGTTGTGAGAGTTAGTGAAACCCTAGGAATTATCGTTGATGTTTCAGTGGATCTATGAGATCCTAGAGATTTGTGTGAGGATTTTTAGGATACAAAATAGATTGTAGTTTCATAATCCTTTATGATTAATTTGTAAGATTTTGATCATGTGAGGGGTGTGGCCAATTGAATGTAGAAACAAGCCAGGAGGTGTGGCCAATTTAGCAGATTAATTAGGCCAAACATGTGTGGCCAATTGTGTGAGGAATCCGTCCAGGGAGGGAGATGTTGGAAAGGCCATTGAGAGGCCTTATATAATTTATATGTACACTCGTGTATGAAACATTAATGAAAAAAATTTGTTTCAAGTGTTGTATGGAATTTTTGGTCAAAGACCTCTATAAATTGTGTGTGCATTAATTCTATGCAAGATTGAGTGTGCAGATGTTACTATCTTAACAATTAAGAATCCCCTTCTTGAATCATATGTGCATGCAGTTAGTGGATCATACACACAAGGAATCATGATACATTTTTTTATCACGACAAGATCAACAATGATCCTTTGATCGTGGCGAGATCATGAAGAATAGAGTTAGAGTTCAATTTTGTGCGTAGGTGAGTCGGTGAATAGAGGAAGAAATACCTTTGTTGGTGATCGAGAAATAAAAAATGTCAAATTCTGTTGGGATTCATTGTAACTGTTAGATTATAATCAATTGTAATCGTTAGATCATGAGTCCGCACAAAGGAACGTCATTGGATTAGGCTTAAAATCAAAGAAGAAAACCTAACGGTTTGCCTAATGGTTGATTAAGTGTTGACCATGGATAAAAAATGGAGGAGAGGTGTGTGACAAGAAGGATCTATCCATCCATTAGATTGATCCATCCAGTGAGATACACTGTTAATCAAGATGAGATCACATATATAAATCTACCCATATCTACGGCTACTGTTGAATTCAGAGGAAAAAATATCGATGGCCATATAGTCTCCATGTGGCAAGTATGGATAGTTTTCGGAATAAGGCCTTTGGAATGTGGAACTGTAGAAAACTACGACAAAAGTTGGGCGATTCACAGTCCATATGAGTTCAGAATTATCCTAGATTAGTGCGTTGGAGAATGACGCATGGTGAGATATTATTTTCTGTCGAAGCAAGACCATTGCCATATTATAGATAAAGGAGCTTCAACAAAGAAATGGCGATGGACGATGGTGATCCATTCATAGTTGAATATATGAATGGATCAGTTTGAGACAAGTGAAAAGTCACCCAAGTGACATGTGGAAACTGATAAGGACCCATATGTGGCATCAACGAATAAGAAAAGGACACGCGATGGTGGCGTGGATGAGTACAGAGGAGACACGTGGCGTCTACGTGTAAGGATGAAGCGAGGTTTTGGGTAATAAAAGAGAGGATAGAGACAATGATTGGTGACCGTAGATATTATGACAAATCAACGATCGAGAGTCTTTAAGCCATCTAGGTTTGAAGAGAAGGACATAGATTGTCGGGGTGTAGTTTTCAGATCATTATAGCTCGAAGGAGTCTAACAGTAGGAATATAAACAAAATAGGAGTGGAGATAGTCCAATGTTGAATCCTGAGCATCCATCAAGGAAGGAGACCACGATCAATATTTTTCTTGATTCAATCATAAAGTATCTCAAAACTAGATTAGATATATATCATCCTTTCAGCGGCGATCAATAGTGTAGGTTGAAATCCTAGAAGGAGTCCGATAGGATTATCAAAATAATCATCCTGAAAGCCTAAGAGCTTAATCAAAATGTTTGTTCATATTACGATAGGATAAAGATAAAGGGAGATGAAAAATGGAGTTATAATGCATGGTCATAGCTGGGATCGAATGAAGTCTGTTTCAATGATGAATGATCTTGATAGATAATCCACGGTTATGTCATAAGGTGTCATGGAGACTAGTGTTGGTTTGGAAGTGCTATTGAAGGTGTGAATTCAGAGTAATTCGAGAGGAGATTTTGGATCCTTGGACACCCCAATGAGGGTTTAATGTGAAGAAAAATGAATTTTATGGGATGCATATATGTGGGATATCGATCGGGAGGTCATCTGACTTCAACATCATAAAAAAGATTTCATATCACTTTTCATTGATCCTGGAACCAAATTACAACCACCAGTCATAAAGAAACATATTTATATGGATTGGAACAATCACCAATGATTTAAGGATAATTGGATGGATAGGTGGTTTATGTTGTTTGAAAAATATCCTTTCAATSACATGGATATTCCCCTATATTTCCTCAGGAAATTATGGGAAGAGTTTATGTTGGGTCACCATGTCAACTACTTTGACATTGGTGAATTCTAGGGGGTGGGTCATGGGTCCAAAAAGGATAGAGATAATGGTAGGCTTAACCCAATTCTAGGTCCTCATCCTTCTAGGTGAAGGCTTAAACCACCTGATCAACATCCTCCCATCATGAAAGGCATCATGCAGACACAATTATCAATATCAGCCTTAACTTGGAGCCTGGTGCAACATGGTGTTTTTGTAGCATTATCTCAACAAGAGGTGCCTACATGTGACATTAGTAGAGGGGTTAAACCTTCAATCCCTGAAATAGAGTGCATCTGAGAGAGGGCACATGGACATAGTAGGTTTTCATGTGAGACTCAAAGATGCTCGAGTTGTTGGAAGATTTGTTATGGGTCGATGGAGGCCAATGTTCATGAGAGTTTCATGGAGGAGTTTAGTATATTGACCATCTTTATGTTCTTAGTATATATATATATATATATATATATATATATATATATACTTGCTCATTTGGTGTACCACATACATAGGTATGTGTCACCTTTGATAAATTCACCACATTGATTTGTTTATTCTATGAAATCCTAAAATATAATGTTCTTCTATTTCTACAGGTTGCAGTACCATATGCTGATGAACCATATCCACATGGAATGAACAAGTCACCCCCTTCACAGGTATCATGTGTTGAATTGAATATTTTTTAAATGTGAAATTTGTTATATTGTTTTGGTTTAATTTTACATTTTGGTATGAATAAAAATATTATAAATATGTATGTAGGTTGCTTCATTCACTATTGGGTCACTTGTACCACCACTACCAACATTCCACCCATGTTTTTCCCCCAACTACAGGGCTTTTCCAATCCTTGGCCACCCTGCCCTAGCTCTTGGGATATCTCTTTACACACCAAGTGTTTTCCTAGCCCCCGTGAAACCCTTTGGTGTGTATCATACCCCACTCTCACCATATCTCCCATATCATCCATCCATAGTGTGTTCACCATTATGCCACCCACCCCCACCACATTTTCCATTGCATCCATCCACAATCGATGCACTTGTACGCCACCCACCTCCACCACCTTTTCCATCTCATCCATCCACAATGGATGAAACTATATAACACCCAACCCCACCACCTTTTCCATCTGATGCATCCACAGTGGTTTCACCCATACATGACCCAATATTCATCTCTATTGCATAATAGAATGTGCCATCCACTAAGTCTATCATAGTAGATGTTTCTTCGGAGTAGGTTGTACATGAAATCACTCCAATTTCTAATGCCTCTCCACCATTGTCAGAGTTATTCACAGTGATATCATTTGTTGATGAATTTTTTTGTATCATGAATGGAATTTATTTTATGCATTTTTGTTTAAGTTCCATGATTTGATCTTTGTAACTATTGCAGGGTGGCATCACTAAAAGATTAGGGTCGTGGAGTAGGGTAGCAGCCTCATAATTTTCAGTATCTTTTGCGATGATTTTATCGGAATTGGATAATTATATTATTTTTCGTCTACCTCTATTCTTTTAGAGTGGAAAAATTTGGAGGAATCAGCTTGCAGGGTCATTTTAGTGATAGTTCCTAGTTTGGAAAATTGGGGCATGAAACCTTCTGGATCCATTTTTAGGAACTACTCATGAATATGGGGCTAGCAACATGAGTAATTTCAAGAATAATATATAAGGCTCAAAACCCTACCACACTTGAGGGTTTAGGAAGTCAAAAACATACCCCTAGAAGTTAGGATGAGAAAAACATATGAGAGTGGTATTCTGTGAGAAAAACAGAGGAGGAGATGTTTTGTAGCATCCATACGGGCCACAAGTCAAAGGGAACTCCATAGAGAGGGCCTTTTTCTTTGTACTTGCATCATTTCTATACCAAAGAAAAGAGAGCAGAGCAACCTCACCTTCTAGTTGGAAGCTAATAGTTACAAGGGTGGTAGGGGTCAATGTGTGTGACCAATGAGTTCCATTTTGTATCTAGGGAATCGTATGGCACTTTTCCATGTTTGGGCACTTATCGTCATTTTGTAAAAAATGTAAAGTTGAGACGATGTGAACACACACACACACACATTTCATGGAATGCATTTTATCAATTGCAATGTTTTTTTATTTGATGTTGATGAATGTAGGGTCCTTAAATAGATAAGGATGTTCAAAAACGTAGCCACATAAAGGTTCAACCCATGGAATCATGTGTGGATTTGTAATGATACAAGTATCATGAAGAAATCACAGTCAACATTTATTTGTAGATATGAGTCCTTAATCAAAATGTCAAATTGAAACTTTTGGAAATATATCGATGTCATTAATAAATATTCAACCTCTAAAATTATGTATGGTGCCATAATTTTACTTTCCTTCCATAGGCCACCCATATGATAATTTTGGATCAATTTTATCTAAGAGAAGGAAATCAAAGGATTCCTTCCATTTCATACTTAATGAAATCTAAATGAAACAAAAACATAATTTCCATTACACACAACATGAATTGATGGTACACCCACCAAATAATCCTTAGGAAGATAATGAAAATGGATAACTTATAGGCCTCAATAAGGTTATAGTAGGGGGGGACCACATTCAACATTCAAAATAGGATCAAAGGAGGCATAATGGAAGGATCAATGACCATCAATATATAATATACAAAAAATCTTATCATAAAATGTCATCAAATTTTATGAGGGTGCCCCTAAAATCCCTAATAACTACTCAAACATGTTCATAGAAAAAAAGTTTTATATCAAGTAGTTCACTTGGGAGATGCAAAGGACAATGTATTAAAAAATATTTTATCACTAAGAGCATCCACTAGATATAGACAAGGAGAAGGTTACTGTGATGATGATGTGCTTGAAATATTCATGTGAATATGAATCTTCATGTGCTCTTGACCATTTGAACTTCCAAAAAAACAAAACCAAAAGTTCAGTGAAAAAACTCCTTATATTTCATGACACTCATATGTTCTTTTAGATAAATGCCACCAAAAACACAATGTATCTCCACATCCATAGGATATTTTTAGGTGAGCCACCCATCACACACATATGGAGTTGCTTATGGGTTAAACACTAACACTACCATCCCCTAAATAATATCGTATGATTCCCCCAACTCTAGTGACCACATATTTCATTTCTATGAAGACATTCTAGAAGCCTTGACTATTCCTGACTACCCTTGGGACAATATGATCCATCGCTCTTGACTACCCTTGGGACAATATGCATCATCGTCCTTAACTAGATGAGGGTGTTCAACAATGTAACCACATAAAATTTCAACCTATAGAATCATGTGTAGATTTGTAATGATACAATTATCATGAAGAAATCACGGTCATAATTTATTTGTAGATATCAGTCCTTAATCAAAATTCCAAATTGAAACTTTTGGAAATGATCCATGTCATTAATAATTATTCAATCTCTAAAATTATGTATGGTGCTATAATTTTACTTTATTTTCATAGGCTACCCATCTGATGACATTGGATCAAGTTTATCTAAGAGAAATAAATCAAGGGATTCCTTCCTTTTCATACTTAATGCAATCTAAATTAAACAAAAAAAAAAGAATTTCAATTACACACAACATGAATTGATGGTATACCCATAAAATAATCCTTAGGAAGACAATGAAAATCAATAACTTATCGGCCTCAAGAAGGTTACAATAGGGGGGACCATATTTAGCATTCAAAAGAGGATCAAAGGAGGCATCATGGAAGGATCAATGACCATCAATATATAATATATAAAACATCTTATCATCAATTTTCATCAAATTTTATGAGGATGACCCTAAAATCCCTAATAACTACTCAAACATGTTCATAAAAAAAAATGTTATATCAAGTAGTTCACTTGGGAGATGCAAAGGATAATGTATTAAAAATTATTTTCTCACTAAGAGCATCCACTAGCTATAGAAAAGGAGAAGGTGATTGTGATGATGATGTTCTTGAAATATTCATGTGAATATGAATCTTTATGTGCTCTTGACCATCTGAAATTCCAACAACATAAAACCAAACGTTCAGTAAAAAAAACTCTTTATATTTCATGACACTCATATGTGGTTTTAGATAAATTCCACCAAAAATACAATATGTCTCCACATCCATAGGATATTTTCAGGTGAGCCACCCATCTCACACATATGGAGTTTCATATGGTTTAAACACTAGCACCACCATCCCCTAAACAATATTGTATGATGCCCCTGGCTCTAGTGACCACATATTTCACTTCGATGAAGACATTCTAGAATCGTTGACTACTCTTGAATACCCTTGGTACAATATGCATCAACGCTCCTGACTACCCTTGGGAAAATATGCATCATCATCCTTAACTAGATGAGGGTGTTCAAGAACGTAACCACATAAAAGTTCATCCCATGGAATCACGTGTAGAGTTGTAATGATACAAGTATCATGAAGAAATCACAGTCAACATTATTTGAGATATGAGTCCTTAATCAAAATTCCAAATTGAAACTTTTGGAAAGATATCCATGTCATTATTAAATAGTGAACCTATAACATTATGTATGGTTCTATAGTTTTACTTTCCTTTCATGGGCCACGCATATGATAATGTTGGATCAAGTTTCTCTAAGAGAAGGAAATCAAGGGATTCCTTTCTTTTAATACTTAATGCAATCTAAATGAAACAAAAATAGAAACTCAATTACACACAACATGAAGTGATGGTATACCCACCAAATAATCCTTAGGAATGCAATGAAAATGGATAACTTATAGGCCTCAACAAGGTTATAGTAGGGGGGGGCACATTTAGCATTCAAAAGAGGATCAAAGGAGACGACATGGAAGGATCAATGACCATCAATATGTAATATATATAACATATTATCATCAATTTTCATCAAATGTTATGATGGTGCCCCTAAAATCCCTAATAACTACTCAAACATGTTCATCTAAAAGAGTGTTATATCAAGTAGTTCACTTGGGATATGCAAAGGACAATGTATTAAAAAATATTTTATCACTAAGAGCATCCACTAGATATAGAAAAGTAGAAGGTGATTGTGATGATGTTGTTCTTGAAATATTCATGTGCTCTTGACCATATGAACTTCCAACAACATAAAACCAAAAGTTCAGTAAAAAAAACTCTTTATATTTAATGACACTCATATGTGGTTTTAGATAAATTCCACTAAAAAGACAATATGCATCCACATTCGTAGGCTCTTCTCAGGTGACCCACCCATCACACATGTATGGAGTTGATTATGGGTTAAAAAAATAACACCACCATCCCCTAAAAAATATCCTTTGATTCCCCCAACTCTAGTGACCACATATTTCATTCCGATGAAGACATTCTAGAAGCCTTGATTTCTCTTGGCTACCCTTGGGACAATGTGCATCATCTCTCCTATTTTTTAATGCATGATGAATTCACCCCTCCTACTATGGAAACATTTCAACTACATCCCACATAAAAATAAACTTCCACTATAGTTTTATCTCATTTTACAAGTTCCATTCATTCTATCTCGAATGCATTTTAAGTGCTAGTTAAGTGACATGCTATAGGATGAGAAATAAATATTATCTATCATAATTGGTTTATGAGTTTGGTATTATAACAAAATGACGGATTGTAAGAAATGCACTTTCTCCCACCCATGCCCTCTACCTCTTGTTGTTATTGTCGCACCATTTCCTATGCCTCTCTCCTCCCATATCTTAGTAGATGATGTTAAAATCTTAGCTTGGGATTTTGAATCTAGATGTTAATACATATCTCTTTATTTATTTTACCATGGAAATTAGTATAAACATATAATCACTAAATGCCATATCTGGAAGGAAAGAAATCCAAAGAAGAAGAAAGAGAATGCTCATTTTCAAAATATTACAATGATAGTATCAAACATCCTTGTGATCAATAGTGATATATTTCCATGAAATCACCCACAAATGGAAAAATATCTCAAAAAAGGGAATCCAAGTACTCAAATGATAACAAAATGATATCTCTACTCACTATTTATATATATGTTGGTTTCATAATCTATATAAATAAGATTTTCTTAAAAGAGTCGGGACACTAATTCCTTATATTTCCTTACTCATATGCTCCTATAATATTTTTACTTATCTTTCCTTTTAAAACTACTTTAAATTCCAAACTATAAGCTATAAAAATATTTAAAAAAAAAACTAACAGTTTAGTTCAAAGTATTCCAAAAAAAAAAAGTTGTGACATTTTTCATATTCCAATTCAATGTAAACCAACAACCACTAGTCAATGATTAATGTGGACCATTAGTCCGCCGACTTGTTGTTCCTCATTTTCTAGGGAAAATCACCTATAGTTGTACAAAGAAATAGTAAGCATGATTCTTTCCAACTTAAGGATTTCCATCCACTTCTTCACAATGCTTATTGTGGAATCAATGTATAATAGGAAGGTACCCCATTCCACCGAAAATAGTTTTTTATAATAAAATATAAATTGATTACTGAAAGGGGAAGGGGGAGAAATATCAAGAGAAATGGATCCAACACCATATTAAATTAAACTCATGTAATTTTTCAAGTCCAAAGTAATCATATTAAATTATAGATCATGTATTTTGTCAAGTCTAGAGGACCATTTGAATGGTGGGATATACCAATGAGCATTGATCACACCACCTTTATGTGCGAGTAGTGTATTTTTTTATTTCCATGCCTTGTGGCCTATTCATTTCATCCAAACTAGTTGTTTTTTTCCTCTCATTGAGTTGTAGTGACAAACCATGAAAATTTCCCGAGATGTAATGATTACAATCAATTCCCTCCTAGTCATGGAACCTATTAAATGGATCCTCTATTGATTATCCATCGACCATAGAAAATAAAACCTCTTGTACT
Organism: Picea glauca; assembly: GCA_000966675.3. Lineage (NCBI taxonomy): Eukaryota > Viridiplantae > Streptophyta > Pinopsida > Pinales > Pinaceae > Picea > Picea glauca. The sequence continues at coordinate 468,748 of JZKD02S1991644.1, read as the reverse complement.
TGATCAATTTAACTATTTAAATTCGCTTTAACATTCCCTTCCCCCACTTTATAAAGAGGCTAGCACTGCCTCATGGAAAGATCATAACTCACCACTTGTGGGAAATCACTTTTATTTCTCGAGGGTTAGTCTTTGTGAGGTATAATCCTAGGCCTATGAGGGCATAGTCCTAGGGTTTCAAACTTCCAATTATTATTGTTTATCTAACTTCCATTTAAGGTGTTTCTTGACTCCATTTTTCCCAAGGAAACAAGATAACACTAGTATTTAACTTGAAATTGAGATAAAACCTCAATTTTCACCTTCTCTCTCAAAGTGACTTGTTGGTTTAGGTACTTTATTTCTTTTCATGATCATTCCAATTTTCACATTGCCACCAATATCACTATGATTTCAATCCACTAATGTACAAAATATCCCATTCTTCTCCAAGATAGTCTTTAACAAAGTATTTAGCATTTCCAACTTATTCTTCATGTGGGAAACACCACCTTTCATTGCTAGGGTTCATTTAAAAAATCCTCTCCTTGGTCTCTTTTTGGCATAAATTTACTATGTACTATATTGTCTTGCTACTATCGATGATGCAAGATCTGTTCACTATTTCACTAGCAACTTCTATCAATTTTACCACTAACATTTGTGGAATTGTCCTCAATTTATTCTTTGTCATCATGGGGACACTACAATATTTTTTTTCATAAAATAACATTATATTGTTCCTACCATACATAGGATATTTGGTAACAAAATCAGTGACAACATTTTGAACTCCATCACCAATTCCTATTTTTGTAGTTGAACTTGGCATCGGTCTCGTAATGCTCATAAACAAAAAACAAATTCAAAATAACAACTATGGTCACTAACCATCACGAAATAACTTGATAGATAATTATGACTATCACTATCCCTTATGAAATATCTTGATCTAATGACAATGGTCACCAAATTCCACCACTAAATGATCCATATTACCACTAACTAACTTTTCCAAGTTGATGCACATGAGAGAGAGAGAGAGAGAGAGAGAGAGAGAGAGAGAGAGCTAAAATAGGGTTTTATATCACTTGAAAATGATAAAGACTAGTGTCGTATTGAATTATTGGGCATATGGAGTCAATACAACACCTTCAATGGAGGCTAAAGGAAAGAGAAGAATTATAGATCAAAACCCTAGGATAATCCATTCATAAGCCTAGGAAAAATCTTCTTAATAATTATGTAGGTTTTCTACCCAGATTTTTCCAAGGAAATAAGATAACATGCACTTATTACCACTTTAATAGAGCATTTACTTAAATACCATGAAGAAAACATAAATACTTGGAAAACACCACTTACTAGACAAAGTTATTATGCATGAAGAAATCTTGGTTTCATGAAAAATCCACCAAAATAAGAAAATCATCCACAATATCACTCCAAAATTTTGCATGAGAGTGCCATGATGAGAAAATAATATAAGGGAACATGACATGATATGATCTTTAAAGTTGACCCCTAGTCCAGAAATTGCAATATGCCTTACTAAGAAAAACCCTAGTTTCGAAGATCCTCAAATAAACCATATTTCAGGAAACAAAATCACATTGGAGGGGTAACCCTAGTAGTAATCCAGTGTCGGGAATCAAACATAACTAATTGTTCATCCATCTGAGGCCCAATTATATTTTTATGGTGAGTTGCAAATTGCCTCCTAATGGCATTCAGGGACACAATTACAATTTGGTATGGGGGCATAAAATCTAGATTGAGCGGCATGAGTGAGTTATGGAAGCTATTGCAAGTGTGTTTTTCCAGGGCTCACATGAACACACTACCCACAATCACTTGACACAGTGTTCTTCAAAATTGACCCCTAGTTCATAAATTGTAGTTTGTCTTACTAAGCAAAACCCGAGTACCGAAGATCCTAGATAAAACCACTTTCTAGGAAATGAAATCACAGGGAGTGGTAATCCTATTTGTGACCCGGTTTTAAGAGTCAAACAAAACCGACAATTCATCCATTGGAGGCTTGGTTAGAGTTTTATGGCAAGTTGTAACTCACCTCCTAAATCCATTCAGGGACACATTAACAATTTGGTTTGGGCGCAAAAAATCCAAATCGAATGGCATAACTGAGTTCAGTAATCTTGTTCAAGTGTGTTTTTCCAAGTTCCACTTGACCATGCTACCCAAAATCAACCGACACATTGTTGTTCAAAATTCACCTCTAGTTCAAAAATTGCGCTATGTCTTACTAAGAAAAAACCTAGTTTCGGAGATCCTCAAACAAACTGTTTTCTGGGAAATAGAATCATATGGGAGGGAAATCTCTAACTGTAATATGCTATGCCAAGTCCAATGCAACTGGTGGTTTGTACATCTGAGGCATGGTTAATGTTTTATAGTGAATTGCAACTTTCCTCCTCAAGCCATTCAGAGACATATTGACAATTTGGTCTGGGGGCATAAAATCCAAACCTCTACCAGAGAACCTCTTTTCAGTCACAGGTTCATGAAATAGAAAATAAAGTAATCATATGCATTTTAGGATGTATTCTTTAATTTTGTAAATCCGTCTAAGTCCCTCCCTTTTGGCTCCCATTGCATGATATACATCGAAAATAATTTTAAAAGTATTAAACAAGACAACTTGTGTTCAAAGCAATCCCTACAATAATTTCATACCTAACTTATACCCTTCTTCTACATTGACAATGTCATCCCCTTAAAATCTACTTTCAGTATTCTTCTTATTTATGAGAAAATTCATGAATTGAATGAATAATTGTTGAAGGAAAATATCCCTGCAGACAAGTAGATCTCCTCTTGATATCTAGACTCTTAACTCTTAATATAGAAGATGCTTATCATGGTCATTGACTTCCTTTTAGATCTAGATAAACTAATGTGTGAGGAGGAAGGAGAAAACAAGTACCTTTTACCAGTGTTTGTCCCTGCATGGTCCGAGTTGAGCTCCAATATTTCGCTCCTCGATAAGACCTATAGATAAACAAAGATACAACCAGCTTCCTACTCTACTGAGATTAGTTCGAAATAGATCTATCTATTAGAGACAAGTTCATGCGATATCAAACATAGAATTGAAAGAAATAGGCCAAGCATATTATATTAAATAGAACAACAACGAAGAATGCTTATAGCCATAGATGTGAGTGTAGCAGCTTCATCAAGTTCCCCTTGTCCAAACCCTTGCTTAAACAGTCCACACACAGAATGTTGATGCTCCAAATGACATACCACTCATGAGATCATAAGTTTGGTATAATTCTCAATCTCCATTCCCCCTCGTCCATGGAAACCCCTCATTATATAGGATTTGGAGGTTTAACCACCATGGAGAAGATCTCTCATCAGATCCACTAAGGAAGGGATCTCTAAGATATTTCGGGAGAAAATATCTCTTAAGGATTTCGGGGAGGAAATATCTCTCAAGGATTTTAAGGAGGAAATATTTCAACCATCCATGAGATCCTCCACCTTCCCTAAAAAAATAGGAAACCAAATGTGAGGTGGATCCTCACACTTAATTACTTTCTTTTTTATGAATATTAATAATAATTCATGTGCACTTGATTCTCTCACTTAATCAATTTCTTTTCCATGAATACTAATAATAATTCATGTGTACTTAGTATTTCTTTGCCTTCATGTAATATATCCCTCCTCCACATCGACTAGGGATTGTGACATAGGTTATTCCATGGTGTCAAGGTGTATGCGACACTTATACGACACTTTATGACACTTAGGGTGAGGTACCTAGGTGTGCAAATTTCATGTGTAACAGAATGCCCCTAAAGTGTGAGGTCAGAAGAGAGAATGATGGCCGAAACACTTTACAAATATTTAAAGCAAGAGTGTAGATTTGGAGAACCTGGTAGAAGATGCACACAAACATCCAACAAATATTGTGACATGTTTCAAGCCCAAGGCATCCATACCTATGCTTGGGTGATCAAGACTTGCAAGATATGGCCGCCATAAAATACACTACGGATCCATAATTATATTGATAAAAGGTATAGCCACCGAAAAATACATTGTGGATGTTTACTCCCATGACTTGAACTGATCGTAGCCATGAAGAATACACAGTGGATCTATGAGATGAAAAGACGTAGCCACGACCAATACAAAGTGGATCTATGTGACAGTATATGTGTCATTGTTCAAGAGAAACTTCGTCGCAACCTAGGCAAAGTACATATCAGAGTGATCACTCAGCCCAGGGTCTTCTTACCAATCCCGTTGTAGTACGAATCTAACCATGTGAATAGATGTCTTGATGTCGAACATGGAAGAAACCACTTGATTACCGGTCAATAATGTAAACCGTTAACAAGCATGAGGGAAATCACCATTGATGTCAATGATTCCCAAGGTATTCTAGTACATTCCAATGAATGTGAATGGATGAGCTGAAGTCGAACATCCGTAGAATCATCCAATCATAGGTCAATGATGTAAACCCACTATCGAATGTGAGGAGGCCTACCATTGAGGCATGCAGGTCCCAAAGTACTAATCGGTTTCTAAGTCTAGTTCCTGGATAATGGGTTGAATTCGACAGGAATAAACTCGTCAAAGGAGGGCCTTGATGTATTCCCCATCAACGACAAAATGGACATAGAGATGTAATTGGTAGATCAAATGAACATGGACTGACATGGGTGTTGAGACAAGATATTTGTGATGTATGAATCTCGAGGCAGATACTTCCCTTGAACACTAAGGCACAACAACATAAACATGACATGGACCAAAACACGATGATGCAGTGGATACTGTGACTTTCGTCGGGTGACCCAAAGGAGTAAGAAAAAATCAGAGGATTGGTTCAATGTAGAGGTTTAGCAGATTAAGATGTGTGCAAAGACAAAGTGTCATGCTCAAGGACGACTCTAAGAGTTACTTGGTAATGTTCTCAAAAATTGCTTGGCTTGCTTCTTTCAATTTTTCCCCCATCCAGATAGATGAGTACCTCTTTTTGATTTAACGAGCTCAAGGAGGGTAACACATGCTCGATATAACTCACCTTCAGTAAGTTCCTCTTCCTTTGTTTAACGAACTGGAAGAAGTAAGGGTTTGGTCCCGTATGGGCCTGTCGATGTGTGTTTAATGAGTCCAAAGACAGAAAACTCGAAGGTTTTTCAGGATTATAGAGTCTGTAAAAACACTTAAAAGAGAACTCTCTCAGTTCCTTTTTCGTAAAGTAGTATGATGATACCGAAAAAGAGATAAACTATCACTCAATAGATGTTTTCTTCAAATACTTTAATGAGCGTGAAGAGAAAAAGATCGCTCGGAAATCTTTTCATGTTTAGAGAGTCTGAAAAGAACTTAAAGATGACTCCAATGTTGTCCTTTTTCATAATGTTAGTCTCGCGAGGCCGAAAAAGAGATAAATTATCACTCAAAATACTCCCTTTCAAACCTTTTAATGAGTGGGAAAGGAAGCAAGATCACTCGACAATATTTTCATGTTTAGAGAGTCTGAAAAGAGCTTAAAGGAGACTCCAAGGGGGTCCTTTTTCATGTATCCATACATGTCCAAAAAAGAGATAAAAGTTTACCTGGATGCATTCTCATGTATTTACGAGCATGAGAAAGAACAAAGACTAAGCTCGGTATGCCCCCAGCTTGAAAGCTAGTGGCTTAACTCCAGAATGATCATCAAAGGTTGGATACATGCCCCCCAAGCTTCAATTCATTCACCAACTTTGAAGTTGTCACCAATTGCTCTAGTGGATGAGAAAAAGGAGAAGGGTGGATGAAAAGAAGGTTCAAGAGAGGTGACTGTTTCATTTTTTAATGAGCTTGACACAGGAAAAGAACTATGCTCGGGGCCTCTGTTTCATTTTTTAATGAGATTGCCATAGAGAATAGAAACTATGCTCTTGACTACTTCTTGATCATGGCTTCCAAGAGGATAATGCTCTAGAAGGATACCACGTCAAGGGACAAAACTCGGTCATGGCCTCCAAGAAATCTTCGCTAGATGGAAGATAATCACTCGGGGAGGAACACATGTCGATGGTTGCGATAGGAGTAAGGAGACCAGGCTCCAATAATCCTATCGAAGAAATCACCATGTCCACTACCAGATCTAAATCATCATAAGTTGAAGTCATTGGAGACAACGCCACATAATTGACATGTGGTGGGGGCAATATTGTTTTCATATAAGAACCATTTATAGGAAGTCTTATGTACATCACAACATCTCGTCTTGATATAATGCAAGCTTTTGGAATGGTGGGTCATTATCAGTCTACTCCTGAAGAAATTCATTTAGCATATGACAAGAGGATATTCAAATATTTGAAGGGTACAATGACTTATGGTTTTTGGTATCCTAGAAATCATAATTTTAAGTTAACTGGATATTCAGATGTTGATTGGAAAAATTGTTTGGATGAAAGAAAGAGCACTAGTGGAGGTGCATTCTTCTTAGGTGATTCATTAGTCACATGTCTTAGTAAGAAGCAAGTATCTATTTCTTTATCAACTACAGAGGTCGAGTACATTGTTGATGCTACTTGTTGCACTCAGATATTATGGATGATACAATCTCTTGCAAATTTGAAGGTAACTTGTATTGATCCCATTCCACTTCACTATGATAACACCAGTGCCATTAGTGTCTCCAAAAATCCCGTGCTTCATTCCAAGACTAAGCATATACCCATAAAGTATCATTTTCTCAAAGAGCAGGTTACAAACAGATTTGTTCAGCTGAATTATATTCCATCCAAAGATCAGATTGCTGATATCTTCACTAAACCGCTTGCAACAACAAAATTTGAGTATCTACACCATAAGTTGGGCGTGACCCTGTTATCTAGTTAAAATAGACTATCTAATCAGGGGGAGTATGTGTTGGTTGAATATCTGATACCTTCGAAAAGTACTGCAACTTCTCAGGGAGAGAATGTTTTTATTTGACATTGATGTCAAAGGGGGACAAAAGGTGTGGTATGGATGCTATAGTTGGAGGTCTAAGTAGAATAGTGCAGCCTTTAAGGGTTTCCATCAATGCCAAAGGGGGATATTGTTGGCATGTTTTACAAGAAGCGTGTGCTTTTCATTAATGGCAATAACAACAACGACGATGGAACAAGGAACAAAATAAGCTCAGGAGGAGAAGAGAACAGTATGCATATATCAAAGATCAGAAGGGAAAAACGATTGAGAATTTGATCACCCAAATATTCGTCAACCATAAGATCAAATTAAGTAAAGGATAGGATAAACAGGGCACAAGGTTTGAGAATTTGATTATCCGAATCTCCGCCAGCCGTTGGATCAAATTAAGTGGAAGGATAGGATAAGAAAAGATGGAGGGTTGTTGTATTTAACACCAAGGAAAAGCAACATGACAGACAGATCAAGTCATCGATCTAAGATCATGATGTTGGACACACCTACCACACTTAGAGGGGGGGTGAATGAGTGTGGGGCTCTTTTTCCCAAAACTTCCCTCTTGCACAAAAACTCATCAATTAGCATTCAACATTTATTC
>JZKD02S1991644.1:424736-442248 GCA_000966675.3 Picea glauca | reverse complement strand
AATGCGTAATAGGTGCACCCCAACCTCTTACTTATACTTTTCCTTCTAATTCTCTGTTGAGTTAGGTTAACTCCCAGGGTTAATCTTCTATTCTTCTGTTGAGTTATCTTTTACTGCGTTCCTTTTCCTTTCTTAAGTCAACTTAAAAATATAACTTTTAACTTCTTGAATTTCTCCCCCCTTCAGTGTGAGACTATGACCTAGTGGGGGTGCCCAGGCCACTGAGTCTCCTCATTACCTCTCTAAGAGGTGGGGGACATTACACTGATAGATATTCATCCATCCTTGTACATCAAGGATCATGACACATGTCTCTGATTTCTCCCAGTTGTCCTAGAAGTACACAAACCATGGAGCAATTATGGGATTTTGTCAAATCCTGTAATTTCTGATAAATTTTTAATTTTAATGCTGAAAATTCAAAAATTCAATTCTTAAGCTAAGGAATGATAAATGTACCTTGCATAGGTTGTTTTATGGAAAATATGGAATAAGATGAAGGAAAAATGGATGGTTTTGGAGACAAAAGTATGATATGTGAAGTGAAAATAAGCATAAAATGGTACCCAACAATATATATGGGTTGTGAGTTATAATGTTTTAGGCTTATGGATTATAAGTATTAGGGGTTATAGTACTTTGGGGTTAAGTTTCAAGGTTGAGAAGATTTTTAGGGTTTATCATAAACATGGATAAGAGGTTATAATGCATGTCCCATAACCTCTAATCCATGTTTATGATAAACCCTAAAACTCCTCTCAACCTTGAACCTTAACCCCAAAGTATTATAACCCCTAATACTTATAATCCATAAGCCTAAAAAATTATAACTCACAACCCATATATATTGTTGGGTACCATTTTATGCTTATTTTCACTTCACAAATCATACTTTTGTCTCCAAAACCGTCCATTTTGCCTTCATCTTATTCCATATTTTCCATAAAACAACCTATGAAAGGTACATTTATCATTCCTTAGCTTAAGAATTGAATTTTTCAATTTTCAGCACTAAAATTAAAAATTTATCAGAAATGACAGGATTTGACAAAATCCCGTAATTGCTCCAAGGTTCGTGTACTTCCAGGACGACTGGGAGAAATCAAAGACATGTGTCATGATCCTTGATGTACAAGGATGGATGAATATCTATCAGGTTCGAGATCTAAGATTTCCAGGTGTCTGGTCAACGCTAGTCAAACAAGGCCACTTCAGTAGAAAATACCATGTTTTAGCAGAGAATTATGGACAATTTTTTATTTTTTGATTTAATACATGTATTTTTGCTGATTTAATACATAAATGTGTAGAGGAATACATGGATGATTTTTCTGTGTATGGAAATACTTTTGACGATTCCTTGAAAATTTTGGAAAAAGTCCTAAAAAGATGCATAGAAACAAATTTGTCTCTCAGCAATGAAAAATGTTTCTTGATGTTAACTGAAGGAATAATATTGGGTCATCATATTTCATCATCAGGAATTACAGTGGATCTTGCAAAAATACAAATCATTGTGAACCTATTAGAACTAATCAGTCATAAGGATGTGAGAAGTTTTTTTTTTGTAGTTAACAATAAGTAGATTGTGGGCACTTTTGAACCTTCTACTTCATTTGTACTTTTCCAACAGTTTGGCTCTGGTAATATCAATTGAGAGAGGCTTAGAAGTTTGTTGTTTCCTTGCATGTTGGTAACATGATTAATGTTGCATGCCACAACATTGATGGTTGAACTTTTGAAGTGAGAGGTCCTCTACCAACATGGCAAAAAATAATTAAATAAATCATCATCGATCCCATTTAATTCACCCTTACTATATTTTCATGCAATCATTTGATTAATATTTTCTAACCTTTGATGAGGACAATTTTGGGAGAATAATTTCCTGATTATATAATTTTGGGAGTATATTTAGTAAATTATTATTTACCTGGTGTAAGTTTTGGCAGAGACTGATTCAGATGTGAATCATGGATAATGTTTTTGTGGTGAACTGCAGAAAATTTTTCCTTTGGCCATATTGAATTTGAAAATTAGTTAGTTTCATGGTTTGTTGGCTGTAATTTTTGGTAGTAATGGTAAATCTGAAATACTGAGACATGGGATTCCATCAATCAATAAATCTTACTTGCATAAACGCTTAAAGGTTGATTGTGGTAAGAAAACTTTATGTCTCACTATCCTCATTTGTGAGAAGATAATATGGGGTTATTTCATTGGTCTATGCTTTTAATTTTCATCATTGCTTGAGAGATAGAGGAAGATAAGCATGACTACTCTATAGATCCTATAAAATTAGCTACTATTTTTGTTAATGGAGCATTTAAGGCTGGTAGTGAAGGTGAAGACACTAAGACAACTCCAAAATGGTGATGGGGGAGCCTACTTCAACTAACTTTAAGCATACCTCTTTCAATCTTTCACAACCTTGAGTGATTTGTAGGCTATAGCTCAACACGGCAACTCTTGCATAAAGACAAGCCTAGGAAATGGCAGTGTCAGCAAGGAAAGGAAAGAAATCACTAACAACTCTTTAAAATGTTAGCTAATTATTCAGACGAAAAACCTAGGGGTAAGGTCTTGAAATGGGTAGTGAAAATTTTTCCCCTTTTAGTGTAGGGCACTTTGTTCAAGTCTCAATAGAGAAGTTGCAATGCACTCGCACAAAGGAATTGGGGCAATTTGATGGTTTTGTTATCTCCTAAAATAAACCAGTCATTTAATTAATTTTTTCGGTGATAGCATAGCCATGAATAAGTGTCTTTTTTTATTTTTTATGGTCTATGGTCTCCAAGCATAGAGAATAAGTTGTAAAGTCCAAAATAAGTCAATTTGACATTTATTGTTTTCAAAAAATCAAAGAAAAACGTTTTGGTGGCTAATGTTATTTTAAAGCTTAAGATGAGCCACCGAAAGTTCAAGCTTTCAGTGGAAAAATGACATTTCAAAAAGAAACAGGAGCTAACGAAAGTGAAGAATGGTTTTTTTAGACAACACATCAAGCGAGCCTGAATGTAAATTGAAGGACGCATGTCATCAAGACATAATGACCACGTAAGTGGCTTTCTAGCATTATCCCACATTCTCTGCCATCGTTTATGTAAATTATTATGCATATCGTGTGAGGGTTTCAATGTCTTATCATTTCAAAATATTGTTCAACCATCATTACACTCTTTTCACTCATTCCCCGATCTTGTTAACACCAGAAAAAATCCATCATTTGAATTTAAAGACAACACATGATGAAAATTTATAAAAGGCGCTCTTTCACCATTTTGATAACACATAAGTCATTCACTTTCGCTTGCAAGCTCCTGCTATGGAGATTAGATAAGCATTTGAACAAGAAAATAAAAAAATTGAAGGCCAAAATAGCTACACACCTAGATTTACATGTTCTTGTAGAGGTCACTCAAAATTTGCAAGTGGAACAATCCAAATAATCAAGGAGAAGAATATTTTTTGAAGTTTTACTCTTTTTGGCAAAAGCAGACTTTTGGTTGCATAATCGGCATAAAAACACATAGTTAGCCGTCGCAAATTAGGGCTTTCGGTGGCTAACTCACATTTTTCAAGGCAAAAGAGCTGTCGAAAGATGCAGAAAACAGATTTTGAAGATATTGTGCTTGAGCAAAGGGGATTTTGGGTGATGAAGAATAAAGTAATCCCAAACAAATTGCTCCATATTTTTTGACATTTGTTTCAGAGTTTCAAGGCATTAAACAAGGTAGATAGTTTGATGATTAGCCTATCGTTATTGAAGATTTCTTACAACTGTTGAGGAACATATCCAACTGTTGAATAAAGACACCAGCCTTGTCATCATACATCAAGACCTTCATGCAGTTGTCGAAGACTTAGAGGATTGAAGATAAATCAAATTCTAGATATGGACTAGATCCATACTCTTTGAGATATTTTTGTAACAGTTTTTCTATTATTAGTATTTCAGATCTAGTTTCTCGGGATCTGAAACTACTTGTAAAGGCTATAAAGCCTATCAATTTTATAGACTAATGGTTCGTTTCTAGATACAAAGACCATGTTTATTTTGTAATAGACTCTCATATATATAATACAAATCATAGTTTTCTTACATTGTTGATGTCAGACTGCCATTACCTTTCTCTTTATGTACTTTGATTAAAGTTTGTCTTAATTGCTAATGACTATTATCTCATTTTTTCAGTTCATAAGCTTGATTTAATAGTAATATACATTATCTTATTTAACCCATCACATGTGTGTTATGGTTAATAAGAATATCATTCTTCATCCACCATTAAGTTACCTATCTGATCATTAATTCTTGAAAGCATTGTTTCATTTGGATATATACATTTGACTATCTTGATACTAATCTAATAGGTCAGATATCCCATTGATCCAAATATAAACACAAAATCAATTATACCTTGAGTTACTAGGCTTCTTCAAGTCACAACCTGAGAAGGACTCCTGGAGTGATAAAAAATTGGCATTGTTGTTGGGGAAAGAGACAGAAGTTACAAAAAACTTCCCTAGGGGATGACATATAACTAATCCTTGATGATAGACAAGGTTTGGTCATCAAATTGGTTACAATCATCTATCTGATGACTCCACATGTTCATCCTAGCTTCAAAGAAGATCAGTACCAGGGGAAATCCACAAGAACCACTTGTTACACCAGTGCTTGATCCTGAGCAGATCCTCAGGAAAAGAAGAAGAGCAGTTGATGAACAAATTTCTAATTCAGGTACACAAAGTGACATATCTCTTTTTGATTCTAAATCTTATATTGAAATCACTACTGAATCTTTACCTTCACAAATTTATAGTAGTGAATATATTACTACATCTCTAGAAGCACCATCAACTTCTAGGGCTGAAGATCGTGTCATTTTAGAAGAAGCATCAGGATCCAACCTTGTTGAAGAATCATACCTACCCTTAGCTAGTGATTCATCATCATCTTTATGTTCTTTTCAAGAAGAACCAGAGAAATATCATTGGACTACTCACATGATAGTTCTCTCTGTAGAAAGTATCCTACAAGAACTAGCTGCTAAATGGGAAGAAACACTTGCTCAGAGCCTTGCAAATTTTTACACATCCTCCCATCAATCCTCTTATCCATCCGAAAAGATCATTCCTTTATAATTTCATTCTACAAATCCTCAAATTGTTGTACAACCTTATCCCAGTAATTTACCTTTTTCAGCAGTCACCATGGCTACACCTTCTCCATTGACCAAAATGCAATGGATCCTAGCTGCTAGATATGAACCTCTTGTTTAAAAAAATCCACCTGCAGCCATGCCTAATGGTAATTACCAAAAATATATGCCAAATTTCACAGGAGAGGGAGATGTAACTGTAGAGGAACATATAGAAGCCTTCTATAGTTATGTTGAAAACTTAAACATAGAAGATGTTGATGTCTGGACCAGAGTCTTTGTCCAAAGCTTGGATGGTCATGCTAGGAAGTGGTTCAAGGAACTTCTTGCTAGTTCTATAGCTGGAATAGAAGAGTTGGATGATATCTTTTTGAAACAATGGGGAGATAGAAGAGATTTTTTGTACTATATCACAAAATTTGGAAACCTAAAGAAAGAAAATGGTGAATCTATGTCTGATTTCACCAAGAGATTCAACAGAATGTATAGTAAAATACTTACATAAATCAAACATACAGATACCTATGCCCAAATCACTTATGCCAACTCATTTGACTCTGAATTTTGTTTGCTGCTGAGAGAAAGAAGGTCTTCTACACTTTCCTTGATGCAAGATGTTGCCCTTGAAGTAGAGTCAAATATCTTAGTTTCTCATAAGTTAAAGGGAAATGTTGATAGAAAGAAGCAGAGGGAAGAAGCTTCTTCCTCATCAAATTCAAATCCTAAAATAGGCAAATTGGCTAAGATGCTAGAATCATTAACCTCAAAAATGTCTAAGCTAAAGATTGAAAATAAGCAGCTTGCCAATGGAAAAGGTTCCTATGAGTACACTCACAGAAATCAAAATTAGAATCCTAATACTTCTAGGAGAAATAACCAATAGGTACAGGTTTTGAAGAGAGAGAGACACCCCACAGAATATCAGAAGGTAAAAGATCCTCTCCAAAATACTGTCTTGGATGAAGATGAAGATGATTTTCAATAAGAAGAAGAAGAAGATAATATTCATTGCATTGGAGATGGTTCAAAGAAATCTTATCTGACACAGAATGATTATGAAGAGGCATTAATGAGTGAAGAGATAAATGAAAATTCTCTTGATAATAGTGTTTTTCAAACTGATGATGAGAACAAATACAATTTAAGATCTAAGTCCAACGCTACAAGACAGAATACACCATCTCCTCCCAAGAAGACTGTTGATCCCACTAAGAAACAAACTCAAAAAGATCATATTCCTAATGACCAACATATTGCTTTGAAATCCCCTTCAAATGAGAATACACCAGTGCCTCCCAAAAAGATTGTTGCTCCTGCCAAACAACAAACTAAAAAATATCATATTCCTAATGACCAGCAGATTGCTTTGAAAGCCCCTTCAAATGAGATAAAAGTTTCTGACGAAACCTCTTATTCTTTCAATTTTGAAGCTGAGATATAGAAAATCAAAATCCCCATCCCTTTGGTTGAATTAATGAAGAATTAATCATTTAATAAATATATCCTCAAGACTCTTAATCCCAAATCCATATCTTCCTCTATTGATATCCTTAATATACATGATGACAAGCCCACCATCGTCTTAGGTCAAATGATAGAGGATAGAGATGAAAGCTGTCCACCTTTTTATATCTCTCTGAACATTCATGACAAAACATTGCATAACTGCCTGCTAGACTCTAGAGCTTCTCACAATTTAATGCCAAAGGTAGTTATGGATGATCTTGGATTAGAAGTTGATAAAAATTACCATGATCTTTTCTCATTTGACTCGAGGAAAGTTAAATGTCTCGGGTTGATCAAAGATTTGGCAGTAACTTTAACTCAAACATCTATGAAAACCATGCTCATGGATGTAGCTGTAGCAGATATTCCACCCAAATTTGGATGTTTGTTATCAAGATCATGGATGAAGAGGTTAGGAGGAACTCTTCAAATGGACCTTTCATATGCTACTATCCCTATTTTTGGAGGAGTAAATAAGAGACTATACAAAGAGTCACAGCTTGCCTACATTATCAATGATGAACAAAATCCATCCAACCATCCTATTTACTCACTTGACACAGGTATGGGATCTTGCATACTACATATTGACGATTCACTGTCAGATTCATTGTTGCTTAAGCAACCTCGTGTCCACTCCACAGAGGTAGGAGAACATGACCTTTGGAGTATGTTCTTTGATGGGGCATGTACTAAAGATACTGTTGGAGCAAGGGTTGTACTTATTTCACCATCTAAAGAAAATACACATTTGTCATTCAAGCATGATTTCAAAGTCACTAATAATATTGCAGAATATGAGGCTCTGCTCTTAGGTTTGAATGCTGGAAAATAAATGAATATTAAAAGGCTGCAAGAATATGGAGATTCTGATTTGATGATTCAACAGGTAAATAATTCTTTCCAAGTCAGGCATGTGAGGTTGAAAGCTTATAGATATGATGTTCTAAATTTGATTGATTCCTTCACTGAGTTCAAGATCTCATATATTCCTAGGGCCATGAATTAGTTGGTTGATTCATTGGTTGTTTCAGCTAGTACTTTTATACCTCATTTGCCACCAAAGTTGAATTATGAAATTCAGGTAAAGTACAGGCCTTCGTTACCTGATAATGTTAAATTTTGGAAAGTATTTGAAGATGATTCAGATCTAAGTAGGTTTCTAGGAGTGATGGATGAGTATTCATATTTACAACCAGGAAATTGAGCATGATGAAGAGGTTCAAAAGCCCAAATTCAGAAATAAAATTGGACCCCATGAAATTGTGCAGCTCTCTAACAACTGTATCCCCAAAGGTTTGGTTCCTTTAGAGAGATTTTTTTATCATAATGATGTTTCCATTAAACTATAAAAGAAGGAAGAATATTTTTATGTGTTTTAGTTTAATGTAGCAAGTGAAGAGAGCCCAAGTATGTAAATCTAGCATCTCATTTGACTAATAAACATAAATATGAATATGGTGAGATGTTAAAGGAATTTTCTGATATATTTTCATGGCAGTGGAGTGATTTGAAGACATACCATACAAAAATCATACAACATAAAATTTCTTTGAACAAAGACACAAAACCTTCCAGACAAAAACTTAGATCATTCAACCCAATGTTGTTGCCTACTATGGAGAAAGAAATCAAAAAATTACTAGATGCCATGATCATCATCCCTCTTAGATATTATGAATGGATTGCCAACCTTGTTCCTGTTATAAAGAAAAATGGTGAGATTAGACTCTGTGTAGACTTCAAGAATTTAAACAAATGCTCTAGAAAAGATAATTACACACTACCTAAGATGGAACACATTCTGCAAAAAGTTTATGGGCCTAGTGTTATGTCATTCATTGATGGTTTCTCAAGGTATAATCAAATTGCAATCCATTTAGACAAAAGAGAGAAAATAACATTTACTACACCATGGGGTACATTTATGTATGAAAAAATTCCATTTGGATTGATGAATGCGGGAGAAAAATTCCAGAGGGCAATGGACATTGCATTTGTGGGGGAAAAAGACATATTTGTTTTGATTTATCTTGATGATATCACAGTCTTTTCATACAACCATGAAGACCACTTGCAACACCTAAGAAAGACATTTTTGAAACGTAGAAAGTATGGCATTTCTTTAAATCCCAAAAAATCTCTTTTTTCACTCAGGGAAGGCAGGTTGCTTGGGCATATTGTTTATGCAGATGGAGTGAAGATTGATCTAACAAGAGTAGAAGTAATTCAGAAATTGTCTCTCCCAAGATCCAAGAAAGATATCCAATCTTTCCTTGGAACCATAAATTTCATTAGGAGGTTTATTACAAATTTTGCAGAGCTTACTAAACATATTACATGCATGTTGAGAAAAGATTCTGAAGTAAAGTTGACAGAGGAAGCCAAACATTCTTTTGAAGCTATCAAAGAAACTATTATGACTACCTCTGTCTTAATTAGCCCAAATTTTGATAAATATTTCTATATTTTCTTATTTGCCTCTAATGATACAATTGCAACAGTGTTATTACAGAAGAATGATGATGGGCATGAGTAGTGAGTACCATTTTTCAGCAAGGTTTTGAGGGAGTCTGAAATTAAGTATGACCCAATTGAAAAACAGGCCTATGCACTAATCAAATCACTCAAAGGATTCAAGATTTATATACTATAGGCCAAGGTAATAACATATGTACCCTCAAGTTCTGTAAAAGATGTCCTTGTTTAGCTTGACATTGATGGTAAGAGGAAAAAATTAATAGCTAAAATGATTGAATTTGATATAGATATTAAGCCAATAAAACTTATCAGAGGCCAAGGACATGCCAAACTCCTTGCAGAAGACAATTGTAAAATATTAGAGATAAATTTTGTTGGGGTAAATGCATAAAGTGATCAACCTCAAATTTCAACAGAGGAACTTAGTTATGATTTGTAGGTATCCTCTCACTTGGAAGATTGTGAATGGTACAGTCACATAATATATTTTCTGCAGAATTTGACAGCTCCACCAAACATGAGCAAGACACATGTGAGAGATTTGAAACTTAAGGCCATTAAATTCTGCATAAATGATAAGATGTTGTTCTGGAAAGATCCATCAGGGGTACTCTTGAAATGCATTAACAAAGAAGAATGAGTTCAAACAATGACATAATTTCATAGCAGTGAATGTGGATGACACCATTACTGGAAAACCACTGCTCATAAAATTTTGAGAGTTGGTTACTATTGGCCTTGTTTATTTTATGATGTGTGTGATTTTGTAAAGACATGTGATAAATGCCAGAGGTTTGTAGGTAAGAAGCAATTGAAATATCTTCCCCTCAAAACTGGTGTGGTCACAGGCCCTTTCCAACAATGGGATTTGGATTTCATAGGGGAAATTCATCCACGTTCCAACAATCAACACAGATGGATTCTTGTTTCTACTAACTACTTCACCAAATGGATTGAATCCATTCCCACCATGAATGCTAACCATACTGTCATCATTAATTTTCTATATGATCATATTTTTGCTAGGTTTGGTTTCCCAAAAATATTAGTCATAGACAATGTTGCTGCATTTAATGATAAAGCTTTGGTAAAGTTATGTGAAGACATGGGGATTCAATTAGTACATTCTACATATTATTATCTACATGGAAATGGTCTTGTTGAGTCATAAAACAAGAGTCAGCTAATAATTATTAAGAAGTTGCTTGAGAAGAATATAAGGGGTTGGGATTCCAAGATGAAATTTTCTTTGTGGGATGACAGAGTGAAAAATAAGAAATCAATTGGCACACCACATTTTAAGTTGGTATATGGTACTGAGGCTATCTTTCCTATCCAACTTGCATTTCCAATTGCCAAATTTATGCAGGAAGTTGATTATGAGAAAAATGACCTTACCAAGAGGATCTTTCATTTGGTAGAATTGCAGCAGGTCAGAGAACAACTACTGGAAAAGACAAAATTGCATCAGAGGAGGATGAAAGAAACTTTTGACAGGAAAACAAAGGCAAATGACTTCACAGCAGGGGACTTGGTTCTAAAGTGGGATGCAGCAAGACAAGAGAAAGGTAAACATGGAAAATTTGATGCATTGTGGACAGGTCCATTCATTATTGCACAGGTATAGTAGAAAAACACTTTTGTTCTCCAGAATATGAAAGGTGAAGAAGTCACAGTTGGCCCATTAAATGGGCGTTTTCTCAAACTTTATTTCTCATGAGGCTTTCTCAAGCCTTGCTCTATTGTAAATATTTATTTCCAGTTTTTCATTTTCAGTTTGTTTGTCAAAATAACTCCATGCCCAATGGAATACTGAGTCAAGTTAGTTTTGAGTCTTAGGTGATAGGAAAGCTACTGAGTCAATAAAATTTCTAGAAACCTCATAGGGACATTTCATCCCCAATAGGAGCCAAATGTTATCTCCTAAAATAAACCAATCATTTCATTAATTTTTTAGGTGATAGCATAGTCATGAATAAGTGTCTTTTTTTATTTTTTATGGTCTATGGTATCCAAGCATAGAGAATAAGTTGTAAAGTCCAAAATAATTCGATTTGACATTTATTGTTTTCAAAAAATCAAATAAAATATTTTCGGTGTCTAATGTTGTTTTAAAGCTTAAGATGAGCCGCCGAAAGTTCAAGCTTTCGGCAGAAAAATGACATTTCAAAAAGAAAGAGGAGCCGACAAAAGCGAAGAAAGGGGTTTTTAGACATCACATCAAGCGATCTTGAATGTAAATTGAAGGAAACATGTCATCAAGACATAATGACCGCTTAAGTAGGTTTTTGGCATTATCCCCCGTTCTCTGCCACCGTTTATGTAAATGATTATGAATATCGTGTGAGAGTTTCAATGTATTATCATTTCAGAAGATTTTTCAACCATCATTACACTCTTTTCACTCATTCCTAGATCTTGTTAACACTAGAAAAAATCCATCATTCGAATTTAATCACAACACATGTTGAAAATTTATAAAAGGCGCTCTTTCACCATTTTGATAATACAGAAGTCATTCACTTTCACCTGCAAGCTCCTGCCTATTGGTAAGAAACATTTGTTTCAGGTATTTCAGACTAATTCGTGGTTATTGCAGATGGGGAAAAGGTGAGGAGGTCCACCTCTCAAAAAGGATCTAGACAACATACAATATTTACAATCTCACCCAGAATTTCACCAGTATTTTTCAGATGCAGGTTCTCTTACCGAAAGGCTACAGGAGGGATACCACCAGGGTATCACAAAAGTTTTTGCTAAGTATTTTGATGGGGAAAAGGCCACAGTTGGCTCTTTGGAGATACAAGAAGATGAAGCTGACATAGCCTCTGCTACAGGCATGCCAAGGACAGGGAAGAACTAGTTCAATACTAAAGTCACAAAAAACCTGGAATTTAGACCATAATTGAAACCAAAATTTCAAGACATAATCTGGAAAAAAGACATTCCTAGTTCCCACTTGGAAAAGAAATGGAAAAATATTCTCAAAGCCAGCTAATTATACATAACTACAAAGGGAAGGTATGGCAGGGTCATGCTGTATCATTTCAAGCTAATGGATCACTTTATAGGGAAGACACCTTTAAATTTTCCATTCTATTTCCACATAAGTCTTACTAAGATGTGCAACAGAGTTCAGGCTGAACCAAACAACATTCATAATACCCTTTTTCATTTTGGTTTGATAAATATGATTATTGTAGAAGAATTAAAGAAGAAAGAAAGGACATGGGAACACTTTGTATTCTGGGAAGGTTTTGAGTTACAATCTCAACCTGAGAAAGGTAAGAAGAAAGCAGGTAAGAAATCATTGAATCCTCAAAGAAGATTGAAAAGGAGGAGGGCCATCACTCATGAACCATCATTAAAACTAGGATCTAGTTCAAAAGCCCAAAAAGAAAAGAAGAAGCTGGATTTTGATGAAGACATTGAGCAAGCTGCACCAAAGAAGACAAACTTTCTAAATTTGTCATATTTTGACTCAGATGAAGAACCAAAAAAAGAAGAAGTCATTGTTGATGAAAATATAGAACTTTCCATGGAGCAAGCACTAGAAACTAAGATGTTCACAAGCCTTAAAAAATTTGAAACATCTAGCAGCAAAAAGAAACAGAACAAATCAAAGAATATTGAGAAACTCAGAGAGAAAATAGCACAGCCAGAAGTGCTAGAGAGGGTGATAAAGGCGAGATGCGAGACTCTATCAAATAATTTCGCAGAAACCATTGCATACTTGTAAAAATTTGCACTTGAAAGTGTAAATGAAAAGAAGGAGAAGAAGAGGATCATAAAGGACAATCACAGGCTATGGAGATTAGCTAAGCATTTGAAGAAGAAAATAAAAAAGTTGAAGGCCAAAATAGCTACACACCTAGATTTGCATGTTCTTGTAGAGGTCACTCAAAATGTGCAAGTGGAACAGTCCAAATAATCAAGGAGAAGGCTCATTTTTGAATTTTTACTCTTTTTGGAAAAAACAGGCTTTTTGTGGCATAATCGACATAAAAACACATAGTTAGCTGTCGAAAATCAGGGCTTTCGGTGGCTAACTCGCATTTTTCAAGGAAAAAGAGCTGCCCAAAGCTACAAAAAATAGATTTTGAAGATATGGTGCTCAAGCAAAGGGGATTTTGGGTGATGAAGCATAAAGTAATCCCAAACAAATTGCTGCAAATTTTTTGACATTTGTTTTAGAGTTTCAAGGCATTAAACAAGGTAGATAGTTTGATTATTAGCCTATCATTGTTGAATATTTCTTACAATTGTTGAGGAACATATCCAATTGTTGAAGAAAGACACCAGCTTTGTCATCATACATTAGGACCTTCATGCATTTGTCGAAGACTTAGAGGATTGAAGACAAATCTAATTCTAGAAATGGACTAGATCCATACTCTTTGAGATATTTTTGTAACAGGTTTTCTATTATTAGTATTTCAAATCTAGTTTCTCAGGATTTGAAACTGCTTGTAAAGTCTATAATGCCTATCAATTTTATAGACTGATGGTTTGATTCTGGATACAGAGACCATGTTGCTTTTGTAATAGACTCTCATATATATAATACAAATCACAGTTTCCTTTCATTGTTGATGTCAAACTGCCATTACCTTTATCTTTCTGTACTTTGATTCAAGTTTGTCTTAACCGCTAATGGTTGTTATCTCATTTTGTCAGTTTATAAGCTTGATTTAATAGTAATCTACACTATCTTATTTAACCCATCACATGTGTGTTCTGGTTAATAAGCATAGCATTCTTCATCCACCATTAAGTTACCTATCTGATCATTAATTATTGAAAGAATTGTTTCATTTGGCTATATACATTTGACTGTGTTGATACCAATCTAGTAGGTCAGTTATCCCATTGATCCAAATATAAACAAAAAAACAATTATACCTTGAATTACTAGGATTCTTCAAGTTACAACCTAAGAAGGACTTCTGGAGTGATAACAGGTTCAAAGGAAAATAATCAATCAAGCCCAGAAGTCCCCTAAAGTTTTCTAGAGTCTAGGAGAGGGTGAGAATTGATAACTAGTGAAGGAGGAAACAGAGGTAAGGACTCAGAAGTTGAAATCTGGAAGGAAGGGAAGGAAGTGCATTAAGTTTCTAAGAGGAAATCCTCAATTGGTCCTTGGGGTGGATGTCACAATGGAGTAGGTTGTGAGAATGATAAGTAGAACCCTGACAAGTCATTCCTATGGAAGGTTCATATTAAAGAAAAACCTATTCAGTCGGATAGAGAGATATTGGACCCAAATGTTAGGATACTCACATGGTTTCCACACATTAGTAAAAGTTTGGTTAGTTTTCAATTGTCAATTCAAAGTGGACAACCTTGTCGAAATGGTGTTGTGGTACAACCTCAATGATATTGAAAAAATGGATGTCAAAACTTGATCCAATAATGGAAAGGGTTACCAAACACTACATCTGGGTTAAAATGCCCATATTGGCATTGGAACTATGGTTTGTGAAAGCCTTCAAGACCATAGGCGACATGGTTGAGCAGTTCAAAACATCCCATATGTGCATTGTAGCCAAAATTTTAGTTGAGTTGGATGTCAAGGAAGGGTTGGTGAAGGAGATTGAGATTGTGGTGGGGAATTTTATCTACATTCAAGCATTGGAAGACAAAGAATCTATGCAGATTGAACTTGATACTGGATTAATAACATCAAACACAAGAAACATTGAACTTGACATTGGATCTCACATGAGACATTGCTATTTTAAAATTGTTGGATAACACTTAGGGTACTCACCATTCTTTCTTCCCTCGTGTGTGCCCTCATGTGCTCCCCTTTCTCCTCACAGACTCATCCTCTTGTGCCCTCGTGTGCCCTCATGTTTTCCCCTTTCTCCTAGTAAACTCACTCACGTGTTCCCTTGTGTTCTCCTACTCTCCTCACAAACTACCCTTTCTCCTCTCCTCGTAGACTAACCTTTCTCCTCGTAGAGGTCGCGTGCACACTCTATTCGCGTGGGGTATGGATCAGTGCACAGTACAGGATGCGGCTGGGGTATGGATCAGGGATATGCATACACAAATGGGGGGATTCGTTTTTGTTAAAAGTATTTTGGTTTTTTTTTTATTTATTTCTTAATTAAATATTTATAATATATAAATTATATTATATTATACTATATATATATTTATATTTATATATTTATATATTATAGTGGGTCTAATGGTTAAGAACATGTGTTTTCTCCTAAGAGGTCAAAAGTTAAAATCTAGAGGGGGGTAGGGTATGTATAGCCTCCAACATAGACTTTACGAGTCAAATCACTAGGTGGAGGGGATCCCTTGTCCCACAAACAAGGGGGTCTCATACAACAATTTGGTGTTTATCTTGTTATTAGAGCTAAATTTGAATAGGGATTTCGTTTATCTTGTTGATATTGACATCCTTTTGTATGTGGTGGTCAATGAAAATGGTTAGTGCGACCTAGAAGGTAGATTAAAAACATTATGGGTTAAAACCCAAAAAAAAATTGTTACCACTTATTAGTAATAGGTTTGTGTGAAAAGTGACCAAACACTCTTATAATAATTAGAGCAGTTTAGCGATTGCTGAGTTGTTGCGTGGAGGAGCCATCTGTCTATCTCACTAGAAGTCGTCCATCAATTTGTTGCATGGAGAAGCCATCCGTCAAACTCTGATTCGTTGTGCGTAGAGGAGGTCACATCTTCAAGCCACTGAAGAGTTTTGAAGGGGGCACATTGCATTGAAGGATCGTTGTTACTACTAAGCTGCTGGAGAATTTGATGTTCGCCATAATTGCATGAGAGAGCAAGTTGCCTATGTGGATTTGATTATTGAATATCTACCACCGTTCACAAGGAATTTCTTGCAAATTGTCACATATTCTAACTGTCAGAGCTTAAGGGAGGGCACATATCGCTATTGTTACCACCAATAGACCCAGAAAACTGCTATCAAGAATCATTTGTTGTCTTGTCTGGTGATCACGTTCTAGCTAGATCGTAGAATATTTGTTGTACCAGATGGCAGGAGATTTGTTGTCAGGAAAGAGGAATAGGAGCATGTTGTGATCTGTTGTGATCTAAAATTTAGCCAAAAATTGGTTCTAATATCACTCCAAGAGTCTTTCTAGGTTGTTACCGAAAGAGCCTGGTAACTTAATCAATAAATCAAGAGCTCATATAAACTGTAACTCTTAATTCCAACCCCTTAACTTTATTACACCCATCACCCCTAACACTTAACCTTTATAACCTAAAATTAATATAAACCTTAACCATTGAGAATTATAACCTCTAAAGCCCCTATAACCTAATTACATATACAATCTTAAGTTTCATGGTTATACCCTTAATTTATCCTACAAATAACTCATATAAACTATAACTCTTAATTCCTAACACCAGAAAATTATAACCTCTAACCCCTCACCAATATAACTCCTTAACCTTAACACATATTCATTATAACCCCTAAAACATAACCATATAAAACCTTACACCTAATTCTCATATTATAAGCCCAATAACAATAATCCACTAAGAAATAAGACTTATAACTCTTAACCCTTAAAACCCCTTACCCCTATAATACATGTTACCATAAAACCTAACCTACAACCTTAATCCCTCACACTTCTAAACATTAACTCTCATAATACCTACCCTATAACCCCTAATCCAATAAATCCTAACCCTTAATTATTTTAACCCCTACATGTTAACCCTATAATCATTAACCCTTGTAACCCCTAAAACATAAAGCACCCCTAAAACATAAAGCTTATAACCTTACCACCTATAATCCCTAACCATAGCACCTAATATATAATTATCGGTCATAACCCCTAACATAACACCTAAATCATATATCCTTAACAATATCTAACACCCAATCCTTAAATTTTTTATAACCTTCATACCATATATCACATATCACCTCTTCCCTATAACCCCTAATCCAATAAATCCTAACCCTTAATTATTTTAACCCCTACATGTTAACCCTATAATCATTAACCCTTGTAACCCCTAAAACATAAAGCTTATAACCTTACCACCTATAATCCCTAACCATAGCACCTAATATACAATTATCGCTCATAACCCCTAACACTTGATATTTATAAGCTTAACGGATACATCTCAACCCCTATAATCACTCACAGTCAACACATAGCTCATCTATCCTTAACAATATATAACATCTAACCCTTAAAACTTGTATAACCTTTATACCATATATCCCATATCATGTTAAGAACCAAATATCAATATAGCATAGAAAAACCTCAGAATAAGTACTCAACGCCTTGAAAAAGAGAGAATTTCAGATAATAAGCCTCTTCGAGGGGGAAACCTCCTTT
>JZKD02S1991644.1:401601-419376 GCA_000966675.3 Picea glauca | reverse complement strand
TTCCTATGAATACATCAATCAAGTGCTCATTTGGAATATCTGTTACCTTTATATTCAATCTTTGGAAGTTCTCAATGTGCTCGGTAACTAAACCCTTTTGCTTGAGATTTATCAAGAGGCTAAAGAAAGTATTGCTCCTTGTATCCTCATAGTGTGCTATCATTTCTTCCGTGAAAATTGTCTAAGTGAAAAGTTATTTGAGAGAACAAAGCCATCGATACCATATAAATTGATTGGGTTCTAAATATAAAGAAGCAATTTGTACCTTTTGTGTATGTGGCACATTACATACATCAAAGAATCGCTCCATCTGAAGTATCCATGTGATTGGGTCCTTGCCATCAAACTTCCTCATATCGATCGTAGGAACATGGTTGGTCTTCGACCCAAAGTTGGAGTTTCTCCATTCTTGAGTCACCTTCCTTGTGTCCTCATCAAGAGTTTCATGGGATACATTTTCACTTTTAGGTGTCCTCTCTATTAGGGAATTTTTCAATCCTTCCATGATCTCCCATTTTAAACCATCCATCTTAGTATCCAACTTAGCTTCCATTGAATCCATCTTCTTTTGTAGTTGATTTATGTACCTACGCATTTCTTCACCTTCATCAAGAGTCCAAGTAGGATTGTCTGGAGGCTTATTTGGTGTAGAAGATCCCTTTTTTGGTGGCATGTTGGCCAAGTATCACTTTAAACCTTGATTTTGAGGTGATTTCTTCTTTGCAATGCCATAGGTCTGATCAAAATTGGATGTGCCAAGTGGAATTTATGGTAACTTCCCCACAACTTGTTGATTTTTCGCCTTTCCAGGAGATCTCACTTGTATAGCATGCCCCACACAAAATAAATGATATAAATTCTGAAACTCGTACCCGAAATACTACAGACTGTCCACTATCCAATGAAACCAGTCTCACTCAATTTGGATACTCTAGGAAGAATTTATGATTTTTTTACCTAGAACACCTTCTTGAGAGTAGTCAATAGGACTAGTCAAATACCCTATCTGCCACAGGGTGTATCTACAAATTTAATATGACCTAGAAGTTGCACTTTTTACCAAAGATATCTTACTAATTGCTGTGAATATCCTCCAGATTTTAGGGTTTGCAACATTACATAAAAATTTTTATAGCAAGAATGTTACAATGATTCAGTTCAGGATGATTCCATAACCCTAACTTGCATAGGGCGTATCTTCGAAATTATAAGGCCTCATGAGATGAAATTTTAACCCAACGTACCTTGATCTATCTACTAAATATCCTCCAAGCCATTTCTTTTGAAACATTGTAGAAAAATAGTTATAGAGAAAATTCCACAGTGTCTCAGGTGTAGCAGCGAAACCCCAAGACCTTGAGCTCTGATACCATATGTTAAGAACCAAATATCAATATAGCATAGAAAAACGTTAGACTAAGTACTCAACGCCTTGAAAAAGAGAGAATTTCAGATAATAAGCCTCTTTGAGGGGGAAACCTCCTTTTACCCCACATAAATGTTCAAGTACAAGATGATTCCAAATGAAAAATGTCTCCTTGGTATATATAGGAGACTAGGAGGTATAATTACAACTAATGGAATAAATCCGACATAAATAAAATAACATTACTAATCTAATATGCCCCAATTAAGGGGTAATGAGCCAATATTAGGGCTTAACATATCACCTCTTCCCTTAACCACTAATCAAATAAATCCTAACCCATAATTCTTTTAAGCCCTACCTGTTAACCTCTATACCCCTAATCCAATAAATCCTAAGCTTTAATTATCTTAGCACCTAATATATAATTATCACTCATAAATGCTAACACTTCATATTTATAAGATTAACAGATACATCTCAACCCCTATAATCATTGACCGTCAACACCTAACTCATTTATATTCCTTAACAATATCTAACACCCAACCCTTAAAACTTGTATTAAAAATTAAAAAATTATCAGAAATTACAGGATTTGACTAAATCCCGTAATTTCTCCAAGGTTCGTGTACTTGTGTAGTATCATGTAGGTTCAGTGTATGTAGGAGGAACAAGGTGAAGGTGAATGCATAGGTACAATATTTATGAATGATTCATAAGGTGAATGTATGAGGGAGAAGTCTTATGTAGGGGCACTAAGTGTACACAAGTGAATAATGTGGACTATGTATTGGATACATGCAATGAATGAAACGTTGGAATTTTGGAGTGTGTATGGAACAAATTGAGTGAATGTAATGGAATTTCGATGAGTGAATGGAATTGTGGATGAATGAATGTGTATCGACGCTTATGAATCTACATTTTCATTTAAAATATAAATGTAGTTATGAATGGTAACTTGGAAGTTCTATACTTTTGATATTTTTTATCTCAATCTGTGTTTCTTGTTACCTTATTTAGTTTTCCTTGAAATAATGGTTACATGCATATTCCCTGCATGGATACAAGTTGTTATTAGATTGGACATGCCTCTTTGATAATTTCCTTTGTTGTGTGCAATTTGTGAATGCAAAGGAATCTAAGAAGAACCTCATCAAATTTGTCATAAGTGAGGAATTGCAGCAACATTCCAGCCAGCTTCAACCAAGCAACATCACCAACACAAGGAGCAACGAACAAGTTAGTATAAATTTTTCTTTTTAATTCTTTAAAAATTTGGAAAATTCTTCATAAGATAGCAATGATAAATACCTTTCCCTTCCCCTACACTATCTCTTCATCACTTCATATACCCTCAAAGCATCAAAAAGAGTACTCAAAGAAACCAATTTGGTCTCCAATGGAGCTATAAAGAGAAATTAGATTTTTGAAATCAAACAACAAGAGAATGATTATAAAGAAGGTTATTCTTGTAAATATTTTTATGGTTTCCAACCTAAAAATATTTACAAACATTTTCAAAACAAGTTATCAAACTGATTATACAAACACAATGTTTTGAATATGTCAATTGTACAATGCTATGTTTTATGGAGACATATATGTGGAGACATTATAAGTTGTTGTTTGATTCAAAATGAAAATAGGGGTCATAAGGAAAATACATTTAGAGTTATAATTTGAATGGTTATTCAAAGGAAAATAAATAGGGGAGCTATAAGTCAAAGTGGAGTCATAAGATGAACACCATTTCCTGTGATGATTGCAAGAAAAGAAAGTGAAATTTCATAAGTGAAAGAGTTGTGATGACAGGGCATTTTCAACAATGAGTGCTCATTTGAGAGATTGTACAAATGCATTTCTACCATAATACCCTTGTTAAGAATTCTTATTCCCTCCACAAAAGTCAAATTTTCTCCTGAAGTCAACACTCTCATTCTCATTTTCCTCCACAATGTTTTTTTTCCTCTTTCCTAAAAAAGTTGTAGCTTCACCTCTTTCCATATACCGTTGTTCCACTTAGATGCTCCCCACATTCGAACTGCTGACGCGTTCCTGCATTATACCTTACCTCCTCGCTCCAATGCGTTCCTTTCTATGCCTACCCAACCCGAAATTTCTGATAAACAACGAACTGTATGTTGACAATTTCACTGACAACATACACCATTTTCTCCCTGTGGATAAGTCGTGGCATTGAGGAAATACATGGGAGGTGAATGCATAAACCAAGGAGAAGAGAACATGTTCAAGAAGGAGTCAGCCAGGGAAGGTAAGTTCAAATTCAATGTTAAGAATTGTTAAATTAAGTGCCAATTTCAACTTCCTGATGAATGTTTTGAGAACATAAACAACTCATTTCTAGTAGAGGTTGATTGTAAGAAGAAAAACAGATTTGAGTTTCAACAAGAAGGCATACAAGATTTTGAATTGCAGATCGAATTGCCAGGTATGCCCTTTCATCAAGAAATTTATGATTGAAATTAACAGAGAGCAGTTTAGAAATTAAAAAAATGAGATTTTCTTTGTTTCATTTGAACAGAAAATTCTTGTTGAAATAACATTCACGGAATTGAATTAAAACAGATTCTGCAAGTTTGAAGAAATCAAAATAGTTGATTGAAGAATATATGGGGTTGAATTTTTTTTGGACAAGGATAGACCTCCTTTTTGTATATGTAGTGAACTATTTTTCAGGGTCTTTCTCTTTAAAAAGTGAAAGAACGGTGTCTAGTTATGAACCAAAGAAGTTTGATCCATCAAAAACTCACAAAGACTGTCTAGAAATTCTTGAAAAAAATCAGTGGATATCTTTCTTTGAGAATTTTGATGGATACTATGAAAAGGTTTCTTTAGAGTTTGCTTGTTCATTTAATGGGGAAAGGGCCACTGTTGGTAACATCTCCATTAGAATTTTTGAAGATGTAATTTCACAGATCATTGGATTACCTCAAACTAGAGAAAGATACTTCAAAACAAAAAACTTTAAAGACAAATCATGGGCACCTTTTGTATCTAGATCTAGGATTGCAGCAGTAAATTGGGAAAAATGAATTCCAAGAAGTTGGTTGATTCATCCTTGGGATGAATTAACCTATCTCATCCATAAATTTATTACTTGTGAAGGAAGGTTTAGTATTGTCTACCTGTATCACATCAAATTGCTGCAACATTTAAATAGTGATTGTGAAATTCGCATGCCCTACTTTCTACTCCAAATCCTTTCTAAGATGGCTACGGTTGTTCAAAAAAAAGGGAGGAATACAGAAAAGAGTATATACAACTATGGCTTCATCAAAATGATCATCACACATGAACTACTAAAATAGAACTTGTTAGGGCATCAGTTTATCATTGGAAATGATTTTGAAACAGTGGAAGAGAAAATAGAAGAAGAATAGATCTTGATTGTGAGAGATGATGAGGAGGAAATGAAACACCCCAAGGAAACAAGCTCAAAATATCCTATGGGGAGGATAAGAACAAGAAGTATGGTGA
The DNA here is from genome assembly GCA_000966675.3 of Picea glauca. NCBI lineage: Eukaryota > Viridiplantae > Streptophyta > Pinopsida > Pinales > Pinaceae > Picea > Picea glauca. The sequence continues at coordinate 414,506 of JZKD02S1991644.1, read as the reverse complement.
AAATGGAAAAAGAATTCCAAGAAAACGATTAGATTTTCACCACATATGAAAGGAAATCAAGAAAAAGCCAACAAGACCAAAAAGGAAAAATAAAATAAAGTGATGATGAATCACAACAAGAACATTATGCACACATTCAGACTTTGGAGAAACAAAAAGAGGTAGGGAAAGAACAATCATTAGAAGATGATTATTTTGAAAAACAAGAGACTTCCACATATGAGCAAATGAGAAAAGAGGTGAAACAATTAATTGAAGAAGTGAAATATGAAACTCAATCACCACATAAAGTAGAACAAATAGAAGAAATGGTTGGTGGGTCCACATCAAGGCTTGATATGAAAGACAAGAAAATAAAAAAGATGAAGAAAAAGATCAAAGAAATAGAGGTCCTAGAAAGATATTTGAAAACAGAAAATGAAATGTTTAGGACTCAAAGCCATAAAACTTAGGAGGGAAATGAAAAACTAAATAAGAAGAAAAATAAGCTTCAAAAAAGAAACAAATGGATCTTCGAACAACCATACAAATGGCTTCAACAAAAGCAAGCATACAAGGAAAAATATAAGAAGTTAAAAGTTCTTCATACAGCTCAAGCCAATGTGGATACATTATTGCAGGCAGCAGAGGTGGTAGAAGACTATTGACAGAAGTTAAAGAACATTTTTTGTGCATAAGGACATGCAAAGTCTTCCTCTTGGGGGAGATGTTGGGTACCATTTTATGCTTATTTTCACTTCACAAATCATACTTTTGTCTCCAAAACCATCCATTTTGCCTTCATCTTATTCCATATTTTCCATAAAACAACCTATCAAGGTACAGGATTTGATTAAATCCCGTAATTTCTCCAAGGTTCGTGTACTTTCAGGACAACTGGGCGAAATCAGATACATGTGTCATGATCCTTGATGTACAAGGATGGATGAATATCTATCAGGTTCAAGATCTGAGCTTCCCAGGTGTCTAGTCAACGCTGGTCAAATAGGGCCACTTCTGTAGAAAATACCCTGTTTTAGCAGAAAATTATGGACAATTTTAGATTTTCTTGGGATTTGTGCATATTTTGTGGATCTGAAGGAGGGATTCGACCTTATTAGTATATTTTGTGGATCTCATACTCATATTAATAGTCTTTTTATTATTTTCAGTTACAAATGTTTTGTATAAATACTTCAAGACATGGATTAGTAGGACATCTTATGTTAATGAAGAAAACTCTGAATTTTCAGTCTTGAGATCAGTTTGGTGTTTTGTTCTTGATGATGTTTAGGATATGATTATGTGAATTCTACTGGAATTTTCTTCTTAACTAAGATAACTCTAGGTGTACAAGTGAAGCACTGGAGGGCCCCCTTTGCCAAGCTAGTACACTTCTCCTTTTTCATTCTTTTCAAGTAAATTTTGGTATGAGCTTTAAGTTTACATTTTGTTGTAGGTAATGATACTGTGTTTTACTTGATTTCAAAATTACTTATGTTTCTGATGAATGTGGGAAAGCAAAGAATGCATCTCTTGTAAAAGGGTTTAGTCTTTCTGACATTTATAGGCCTCTGAACTAGTTCGAATGCTTACTGATTTGAATGCTTAAATTTAGTTGAATGCTTTTTCTTTAGCTTGTTGATTAATGGTAAGAGATCTATGAATACACCTTCTGTAAATAAGCTTAGCATTTCTTTCATACTCAACACTTAGATTAGCTTTCGAATTATTTTTATTTAAAGAACTAAATTTATCTCTAAGTCTATACATTTTGGATGTGTCTCTAAGTCTTACAAACACTCGATTAACAATTAAATACACTATAATTTACATTAGTAGATTGGAGCCCAACATATATCTCCTAACCTATAACCATTTATCCTTAGAAACCCCATAAATTCTAACCTAAATCACCCAAAAGCAATATAACCATAAATAACTAACACTTTTAAACCCTAAGCCATTTAACACCAAACTTGAAAATTCTATCACATGCAATCTCTATAACCCTTATAATGCACGATCCCTATTATCTCCAAACCATATCACATATTTGATATGAACCCTATATAAGCCTTATTATTTATAACCCATATGTCCCTTAACCTATAACCCCCAAGTCAAAGCCAATATATATCCTAACCTCTATAACCCATGTGTATAACCCCTTATCCCATAATCCCTAACACACATAATCATTCTCTCCTTCAACAATGATCACGATATAGCCCTTAACCCCTACTAAATTAAAACCAAAATAACTTTATTACCCCAAACCCCTCTATCCAACAACTTTTGTAACCCCTCACCTATATAATCCATATAACTCCTAATGATTATAACCATTATACCTCCTAATACCATAGCATTGTCAAACAACTTTTGTAACCCCTCACCTATATAAGCCATACAAATCCTAATGATTATAATGATTATACCTCCTAATACCATAGCATCATCAAACTACTAACATTTATAAGATCCATAATACTCAATCCCTAACTATTGATATTATGGTAGATGCATGAGGTATTAACCTCACCCTTAATTACTACTACCTTAAAACCCTAAGATCTTTACTACCCCTAACCCCTCTATCCATTAGTTCTTGTAACCCCTAACCTATATAATCCCTATAACTCATAACATTTATAACCTTTATACCTCCTAATACCATGACCCCTATAATGTTGAACCTATAACATATATAAGACTTATAATAATTCATCCCTAACTACTCTAACTCATAACATCTCTAACCTATAACTCCTAAATATAATTGCTTATACTTATAATCATTAACCTCTAACACCTATTTCCCCTAAATCTTAATACCTAGTTTCTATGATCCTAAAAAATGTTCACCTCTTGGCTTAGTTGGTTACTTCACCACCATTAAGGTTTTTATTTAACTCAAAGATATAAAACTCACGAGGAAAATGAAAAACTAAAGAAGAAGTAAAAGAAGCTTCAAAAGCGAAACAAATTGATCTTCGAACAAGCATACAAATGGCTTTAGAAAAATCAAGCATACAAGGAAAAATATAAGAGGTTAAAAGTTCTTCATACAGCTCAAGCCAATGTGGATACATTATTGCAAGCAATAGAGGTGGCAAAATACTATTGACAAGAGTTCAAGAACATTTTTTGTGCATCAGGACATGCAAAGTCTTCCTCTTGGGGGAGATGTTGGGTATCATTTTATGCTTATTTTCACTTCACAAATCATAATTTTGTCTCCAAAACCATCCATTTTGCCTTCATTTTATCCCATATTTTCTATAAAACAACCTATGCAAGGTGCATTTATCATTACTTAGCTTAAGAATTGAACTTTTGAATTTTCAGCATTAAAATTAAAAATGTATCAGAAATTATAGGATTTGACTAAATCTCATAATTGCTCCGAGGTTTGTGTACTTTCAGGACAGTTGGGCAAGATCAAATACATGTTTCATGATCCTCTATGTACAAGGATGGATGAATATATATCAGGTTCTAGATCTTATCTTTCCAGGTGTCTGGTCAACACTGGTCAAACAGGGCCACTGTTGGGAACTTTAATTATCCAAATAAATAGATAATTAAGGTGTTCAATATAAATTGTCAAACCCAGGGAAGTTTTGTTATTGTAAGATAATTGTGCACAGTCTATGCTAGATTATGCAAGAAACACTAAACAAATTGTAGTAAGGTAAACTAAAGAAACAAAAATTGAAAGGTTGAATACTTAACACAAGTTGTTGACACAGTTGGAGTTCTACAGAATTGAAATTTCACTTGCATAATTGAAAACCTAAATTGATGGGTGTATAAGAATCCTGGATTATCTAATCTATTATAATTTTCTATATCACTCTTGCAGAAATACGTTCTGTGTTGATTTCCGAAAGGAAACCTACTTAATTGCGGAAAGGGAATTCACACTTTTATTTTATTTTTCTTGAAAATAGAGATTTTAATCTAATGCAGAAAAGGGAAAGCAATCCTCGAGTAGTATCTTGAAAACAAATATTTTAATCTAATGTAGAAAAGGGAAAGCAATCCTCCATTAGTATTCAACAATCGACTCTAACTCTCATGAGACATACTGATGCGCATTTAACAGAAAAGAACTGACTATACAACAAATGCATACTAGAAATGCTAAGCAGATAAATCATCCAAATCAAAGAAGTTTAATCTAAAACATCAATACATAGGGGAGTCTGTGAGGAAGGTGGGCCCTTTCCTTCTCACTAAATCCACTCGAAAATAGGCTATAGTAGGTTAAAGAAACTCAATTCACTTCTTTATTAATTCGCAAAAGGGGTTTAGATACATTATGCTCTTTCTTCACTCTCTGTTCCATAGCTAATCTTTGGTACCAATGATTACAAAAGATTTGATATTTAAATACAGAGTCATTCAATTAAAACGGACTCAGAACAACCTTGAGAATCAGAGATTTTCAAGCTATTCGTATGATATCAAGGATTTGTTATCATTACAAAATCTGTTAAATGATCTTCATCACCAGCATGATCAAAAACATGTAACAACTTTGAGGATTGGTCTTCAGGGTTCAGATTTGCATGATAGACCATCTTCCAATATCGGTGTACATCTGTTGCAGTGGGTGTAACAGCTTCCAAAAAAGGTGTGTAGTTGTTGTATTCATGTAACATCATGCAGAGTTTGTGCACAGTTGTATCATCCGGTGTAACAACAACGATTTTTCTTCAAGACTTGGTTGTTCTACACATTTTAATCATTAGTTGCACATTCATGGGTAAAATATGAGAAATGATACCAATCAAACATGTTAAGTGAATAAAATATAAAAGCAATATCAATGATTCATACCTTGGGAAAAAGGGTCTTAGAAAACATTTAGTAGGCATTTAGCATAGAAATGGTAAGGTTGAATGAGAAAAAGATATAGTGAAAAAGGGACATTTCTGGGTCCTAACATGCCCCCCAACTGAAGACATTGCATGTCCTCATGAAAACCACATTCAAGCCTTACTCTAAGTCTGATTTAAGGAGGTGACTCCTCAAATGCAAAATTGCTAAGACAAATCGCTAAGTACCAGTATGGGAAAAACTTGTGTGTACCCCCAACATCTATTGTTTCAAAAGTCCGTCTGTGTTTCTTTGTATTTAATAACAGAAGCAGTTTGAGTTGCTTGAATTGCAATTGGTAAGTGTAATAGAGGTTCTTGTTTTAAATATGTTGGTAAACCAACAACTACTTTATTATGTTGAGATCTCCTCTGCCCTACTGGTTTTTGTGGAGCAGTAAACTCACATTCTGTTTTGACTGAGAAATTGGCCGGTTCTTTAGCCTAACCATTCTTTGGTACTTTGACAATTTTATATCCTTCCTGAAAGTAAATATCACCACATTGATAGCACATTTCCTCTCTATTCTCATTCATAACAGTCGATGCCTGTGCTAATATACCCAAAGTTGAGTTATCTATGTTTTGTTGTTGAGAAACCTGTAAGTCCTTCATTAGGGAATCCAACTGTGCTTTGAGGTGAACATTTTCCTTCATTAATTCAGTAATCCTAGAATTTTTAATACCTTGTACCTTCTTTTCAATATGAGAAAACAACTGAGCAAGTGGCACATCGTCATTATCCTCTCTAGTTTGTGTAACTGGTTCTTGTGGAACAACTACTTCTGACATGACTGGTTCTTGTGTAATAGTATCTTCCTGGTCAGTTGGTTCTTATGTAACAACTAATTCTGGTATGACTGGTTCTTGTGTGACAATCTCTTTCTGGGTAGCTGGCTCTTGTGTAAAAGCTAAGTTCGGGGAAGAGGATGGTTCTTGTGTAACATTCATGTTGTTGACAATTGAGGATAATGGACGAAGAATGGGTAATTCTTGTTCCATATTCTTCCATCCGACCACTACTTCAACAAACCTTGCTAACCTAGTTTTTCTCTTAGGTATTGTAGAGATGAAAAAAAGGGATTTCCTTTTCTTACCCTTAGGAGAAGGAGGGCGATATTCAACAACCAAGTAAGGAGAAGGAGGGTTTTCTTCAACAATCACACAAAGAGGAGTTTTTGGGATGTTGGGGTCTGATATAATCTTTACATCGTCACTCTGAGAGTGATGCACATAATCATCAAGCAGATCCGATGATTCTACTGTAATTCATATACATTCGGCCTGCAATGATAAAATAGTTTCTTGAAATTCCTTGCACAAGGTAAATCCTGGAATACGTACCTCCATAAAATAAGTTAGCCACTCACTTAGGTTTGTATCATTGATGTCAAAATCTAGCAGGTTATGAGTATCAACAAAATCAGGACACTCTATCACAACAACTCTGTCGATACCTTTATGAGATTTCCTTCTAGTTTGACGTTTTATTTTCTGAGATGATTCAAGGGCAGTGAAAATAGGGGATGGAACGACTGTTGCAGCAATAGGAGGTTTTTGAGTTGCTTCTGATGCAACTCTGTCGATTCCTCTCTGAGATTTTCTTCTGGTTTGACGTGTTATTTTTTGAGACAATTCACTGGTAGTAACAGTTGGGGCTGGAATAATTGTTGCAACAATAGGAGGACTTTGAGTTGATGCTAGTTCAATAGGAGAAGAAGTCAATGTAATGGAAATTACAGTGGGGGCTTGAACGACTATTGCAGAAAACCTTTCTGACCTCGTTCTCTTCCTCGGTAAGTAGAAATAGAAGCAAGGGTTTCCCTTTTCTTATTTTTAGGCATAGGAGGGAGTTCTTCAACAATAGTTGTCGTAGCCGAGGGTTGAGACTCATGACTTGGTTCAGGGATTGTGTTTTTAACTATTGCAGCCAAGGGTTGAGGCTTGTGAGGCTCAATCACATCTGTATGAATAGGGTCTGGTTGTTTTGGCTCAACACCGTCGAGGCATTTCTGAGCGGTGTCAGAGGTGTTTCTGATTTTTTGTTTGGTATTCAGAGTTGACTTACAGGCAGTTACAGTCGGGGTTTTAACTGTTGGTGCAGTCAAAGGTACAGGATTTGACTACTCTAGGTCAGATATAACAGTACGCATAGGAATTGGTTGTTCTGGTTCGGCTATAACAACAGGCATAGGAATTGGTTGTTCTTCCACTTCAGGTAATGGGTCATTATGAATTTCCATTCCTCTATGAATCAACAACCTTATCAATCTGTGATTGGAAATAAAATTCATGGGATGCTTGGATCTTTTGACGAAGTGAGTCATATTATGCAAGGACTGAAGAATATACTAAGTAATGCATATTAACTTTTGATGTCTTAAATGTGACAGTAGGATAAAATCAGAAAAATAAACTACTTGATATCTTCCTTCGCATGTAATGTACCTTTTTATAAATTCTTCTACTTTCCCCCATGGTGTTGGTAAGGAATTTACATCTACACCTCGGCCCTTGGTCTGAACCCACTCATCATTCACGAGAAAATCATTATTTTCTTTGTGAAGATGTGCTTTTCTATTAAACCATCATTCTCTTGTGGTATGTAACCCTGTCACAACAACCATGGTTTCCTCTATCACTGGAATTCTCACCCCGTTCACCATTGAATACCCTTTTGTGAGATTCTGACTGAACTCCAACACCTCTGCTTCATTAAACCTCTGCATCTTATTGAAATAAGAAATCCATCCAGCCTATAGAAATATTTGGTAAACATTTGGGTGTAGTAGAAATTCATCCATATTTTTCGGCTCATACCTCATAGTTGATCATCCCATGACATCATTTTTAGAGTCTAAACAGTCACAAAGGAGGAGAAACCAACACCTAAACCATAGACACAGCAAGTTCAAATGAGGATTGAATAAAGAACACAGTGTCTCAGTGAAAATAAGTGTGGTCGAAAGGTGGCGAAGGTGATTATAAAATGGGATTTTTATGTTATGTCGACGTAGATTGTCTTCCCCCCCCGCCAAACTAATCTGATTGTCTCATGGTGCAACAAATTTAGGAAAACCGGAAAATAAACATTAAAGCGTGCTTCCATATCTACATCACTTTGACACGTAGGATTAGTAATCGTACCTCATAACTTACCACACGAACTGATCTATCAGAGTAACCGCACTATCTAACTGCAATCTGATTTGCATGAAATAGTTGTAATGATGAGAGATGGCTCTGGAACGTGAGAAATGATGAGATGACAAGTGGAGCAGAGGTGGATTCCTTTCATTGGTCGACCCATTGGAAATCAACGACTGTGGAATCAAGAAATGATGAAGCGGACTTTTCGGTAATAGAGAGTTGAAAAAGATAGTAGCGGAAATGAAAAAACAACAGTGTTTCAGCATGGAAAAGTGGAAGAAATTGTGAAAAAAGAGGGTGAAGCGGCATGTAAAACAATGAAAGGAATATAGAGGTAGGTGTATTGGCATGTATTTTGTTCAGATGGTGGGATTAGGTGTAGCATCATGTAAGTCGACCAAAAGAGTGTAACAACATGTAAGACAAAATATTCGGGCCAATGGTGTAACAACATGTGAAGTAACCATTTTGTTGGAAAGAGGTGTAACAACATGTAAAGTCACCATTTTGTTGAAAAGAGGTGTAATAGCATGTAACCCAGCTGACACAGAATCACTTAGTTATTAGGAAGTTTTTCAACTTCCAGAAACTAATCCTTCGTCTCCTTCCGCTTTAATATACCTTTCTTTTCATCAATCTATCTGCACACAAGTAACTATCGGATTCCCTTTTAGGCTGAATTTAAAAAACCATAAAAAAATTTCGGCAAAAACAGAAAAAATTCAAATATGCAGAGTTTATTTATATACAAGGTTTTATTGAAAAATGAAAAAAATTTAACGTTTAGAAGGGGAAGGAGCAGGCTCCGTTCCTTTTAAAAATTGGTAATCTGTATCAGCTGTACATCTAGATTTAAATTCTGCTTTGTAAAGTGGACATTGATATAGGCGCAAGCGATGACCATTTTCAAGTAACTATGTATTGGATCCATCAATAGTGATCAACCTGACTGTCCCATTAGGAAAAATAGTGTCTACCTCGTAAGGTCCTAGCCATCGTGTACGCAACTTACCCTAAAATTCTTTAAAGCGTGAATCATACAACATAGCCCAATCTCCCTTTTTGAACAATTTCTTCTTAATGACTCGGTCATGCCACTTGGTTCTCTATTGTTGAATCACTGTGGTTTGATGAATAAAATCCAAACACTTTTCATCCAGCTCATTTAGCTGCTGCAGTCTGGTCTTATGTGCCATAGTCAAGTCTAGATTGACTGTTGATGTAGTTCTTAGGGTCTTGATCTTGAATTCAATGGGAAAAACATGGCTCTTTCCATATACCATTTCATAAGGAGAAAAACTAGTTGTGTTCCTCCAAGTTGTTCGATAATCCCATAGAGATTCATGCAATCTGTCAGACCAATCCCTACGATGTTCCCTCACTGTCTTTGTAATAATAGCTTCTATGACTTTTTTTTCACTTTCCACCTTTCCATTACCTTGGGGATGGTATGGAGAAGTTGTTCTATGCAAAACATGATATTTACTGAGTAGGGCTTCAAACTTATGTGATGTGAAAGGTGGCCCCCCATTAGTTACTAATTCTCTGGGAACTCCAAACCTATAAAAGATATATTCAAACAAGAATGCTAAGACAACTATTTTGAGGCGTTGATGATTGATTTTGCCTCTACCCACTTGGTCATGTAATTTGTGAAGACCAATATATAGATTTTCTGATTATAAGGTGGGTTAATAGGCCCTACAAAATCCATGGCCCATCTGTCAAAAGGCTCTACCACTACTTGAGGTTGGAGAGGCATATCATCCCTATGATTTGGCTGACCCATGCATTGGCAACTGTCACAGGCTTGGACATAATTCTTTTCATCTTGAAATATTGTGGGCCAAAAGTAGCCCATCCTCAAAATTTTATGCCCAATCCTCTTATCAGCAAAATGACCCCCACAAGGGCCATCATGTCAATCTTTAAGAACATGATAAAATTCATCATCCCTCAAACATCTTATGATTTCTTGATCCATTCCCGTGTAGAAAAGATATCCCCCTATCCAACTATACCGAGCACTCTTCTGAATAATCTTCCTTCTTTCTCAGGGAGATAGATATGGAGGTACCTTCCCTGCAACCAAATAATTAGCAATGTCTACATACCAAGGTGAGTGAGTAGATATTGCAAACAAATGTTCATTTGAAAAGGAATCATCTACAGGTGAATTATCATCATTTATATGCAATCTTGAGAGAAAATCAACAACCGCATTTTCTTTTCCTGGTCTATCTACTATAGTGATGTCAAATTCTTGTAGTAATAGAAACCATCTTGTTAATCAGGCATTATTAATAGGTTTATTCATCAAATAATTAATTGTTGAATGATTAGTATGAATAAAAATAGGATAACCAGTGATATAATGCCTAAATTTATTGATCGCATAAACTACTGCCAAGAATTCTCTTTCAGTATTTGTATAATTTAACTCTGCAGGAGCCATGTTCTTGCTGATATATTAGATAGAATATGGATATTATCCTCCTATTTCCCTAGCACTTCACCAATTGTAGTGTCTGAGGCATCTGAAGAAATATGAAAAGGTAGAGCACAATTGGGCCCTCTCAAAATGGGAGATGTGGACAATTTTTGTTTTAGATCTGCAAAAGACAATTCGCAATTGTCAGTCCAACAAAAGTCAACATATTTTGTTAATAGAAACAATAAGGGAGAGGCAAGTTTGGAATTTTTCTTAATGAATCTCTTGTAATATCCAACATTGCCTAAAAAACTTCTTACCTCTTTCTGAGTTGATCGGGTTGGAATGTCCAAAATTACTTGGATTTTGGCTGGGTCTACCTGAATTCCTGCATAAGAAATGAAGTGTCCCAGCACCACACCTTCACTCATCATCATATGACACTTTTCTGTACTTAGAGAAATATGAGACTGTATACATATTTTTAGCACTTTTTCCAAATTAGACAAATCTTCATCGAAATCAGTACCATAAGGTGTAAAGTCATCCATGAATATTTCCATACAATCATTCACCATATAAGAGAAAATACCAATTACAGCTCTCTGGAAAATGGTTGGTGCATTTCACAAGACAAATGGGAGAACTTTGTAGGCAAATTTTCCCCAAGGGCTAGTAAAGGTGGTCTTATCTTGGTCCTATGGAGTAATTTTTATCTGGTTAAAGTCGCTAAATCCATATAGGAAAGATAAAAACTTTTTCCCAGATAGGTTGTCTAGAATCTGATCAATAAATGGCAGAGGGAAATGATCCTTCTGTGTGGCCTTATTTATGGCTCTATAGTCCACACACACTCTCCATTTACCATTCTTTTTAGGTATGATAACCAATGGTGAAACCCACTCGCTGTCTGATATAGGGTAGATGAATCTGACATTTAGAAGTTTCTGGAGTTCTTCCTTAATAATCTCTTTAAGATTAGGGTTCATCCTCCTTTGGGATTGGAAAATGGGTTAGCATTCTTCCTTGATGTATATATGGTGGGTGCAAAGTTCATAGGAAATTCCTTTCATATCCATGTAATCCCAAGAAAATGCTTCCTTATCTTCAATCAATAACTTCATCAAACGACAAGTTTTAGAAAAAGATAAATCATGATTGATGTTCAGGGTTTTTCCAGGTTCAATTTCTACAACGATGTTCTTAGAACTGACTTTAGGAAATAATTTAGTTGTTTGAGTAATTGGTGTTTTGGAATTTGTTGTTACAATGTTTTCTATTACAGGTGAATTAACTTGATTTACAACAGTTTTAGAGAACATTTATGGGCTCATTCCTTCCTGGGGAATAGGGTCGAAGATTCTACTCAATTGGTGGTGTGTGTTCTATGTAACAGTAGAGGGGTCACTGATAAAGCTATTGATTATCTCATCCTCTATCTCTTCTTTGAAAATTGCGGCTTTCCTATGGTTAACATAGGCAGAGATCTTTCATCCTCAATGTCCATCCATACAGAATTTTTGGGTTCCATACTGGGCATAGCATGAGGATAAAGGGTAAGTTTCTTGGTATCATAACCATCAGAGATGGTCATTGAACTAGATATAAAACCAATGAAAGCATCAGTTGTAGCTAACCATGGTCTTCCTAGAATTCGAGGGTGCCCCCCCAAACGGGTTTTAGGTTGCAATACGAAAAAATCAACAGGATACTCCCATGAATCAATTGAAATAACTAGATCATTGATTACTCCTTTTGGTCTGATAGTAGAATGATCAGCTAATTCTAAAATAGTAGGACTAGGTCGGACTTGCGTTCTGAGTTTCAAAAATTGTGTAGTCTCTATTGGCATAATGTTAATTGCTGCACCTAAATCAACTAACACATGGGGAATAAATGTCTGTCCAATTTTGATAGTGACTATAGGGTTTCCTGGGTCGCCATATTTAATAGGTGGGGTTTTTCCTAACATCAGTTCAGACAATTCTCCCACTACGTGTATTGTGAGGGGGTCCCTATGTTTCCTTCTAGGCCTTTTGATACAGAGGTTTCTCACGGTCTTCTCATAAATAGGGACATCCCTAATTTCTTGCAATAGTGGAATGTTAACATGCAGATTTTGAAATTCTCCTAAGAGATTGAAGGATGGTAATTCCACATTTTTGGTAATTTCTAGTCTTTCAGGGAATTGGGGGGGGGGGGGGGTCTGCTAATTATAGGTTAAGTTGGTCAATTTATTTTGTATCAACAGAGGGTTTTTTCCTAAATTCCTTGTCTGATTCTGAAGATGGAGCATCTTCAATTATTGGCCTGACTATTTTCCCTAATCTTAATTTTATCTCAGCACAAGGCATAGGAGTAATAGATAGAGTTGGCACATTGTGTATATCAATATTCTGAATGGCCTTATTATTTGGATTTGGGTTAGGTTTCATAGGAATCACAGGTCGTAAGGGAGG